>JBANCZ010000189.1:0-49509 GCA_037040025.1 Sphaerogastrella javana | reverse complement strand
AATGTTGCATGTGGCATGTTGTCTGTTGCTTGCTGTCTGTGATGTTGCTGTTGTTATTGTTGCTGCTGCTGCTGTTGCTGCTGCTGTTGTTGTTGTTGTTTTGTTTTTGGCCAGGCCCAGGCGCAAGTCTGTTAGTGTGCAGCGCTGCTGGCGCTTGATTGCAGGTTGTCATGAGCGGCAGACTGTGGCTCATCCAATGCTCAGTGCCCTGTCTGTCGCCTCTGACATGTTGCACATAGCCCACGGGCATGCCCATACCCCAACCCCCCTTCGCACCTTCTCCGATTTATGTTAAATGCATGCATATGTGCACAATATATGGTATATATTTTCATGTCCCTTTGTTTTGGACGTGGGTCGCTTGCGCATCAATTTAAGTGGTTTGTTTTCGAAATTCATTTCATTTGTTTCTTTTTGATCGTTTTCCTTTGCTTTTGCAGGGAGTGTCATCTTACCTGTGTGCCCAGACATCGATAGATCGAATGTCATCACTAGCAATGCGCACGCGCTCATCTCTAATAGGATTCTCACTTACAGCACACCTATGCAAGTTTGTGTGGGTGGCAAAGACACTAAGAACACAATCATACACTCGCACACACTCACACACACGCACACACTCACACACACACTCGCACTCACACAGACTCATACACATTTAAATAAAATCTACATAAAAGCAGCACAGCTGTACCATTTCCCAGTTGCATAAAGAGAGCAAACATTTTTTAGTCATTCGATAAGCAACACTTTTTCTTAAAAAAAAATAAAAGAAAAACATTTGTAAACCTGAAGAAACAAAAAGAAAACATTTTTAGTATATAAACAAATAAATTGCTAAACCCTTATCAATTGATGCATCGCGCCCTGTGAATGGCAATTCAATAAACTATCGAACTTCTTCTTTTTTGAAGCTAGAGCAAGCGATAACTAATAAAGATTTCAAGTTTTCAACTCTACTATTTCTCACTGTCTCTCTTTCGCTCTGTCTTTCGATCTCTCTATGTCTCTTTCGTTTTATGTTTGGCTTAGATTGAACTCTGCGGCTAATTTGATTTGACAAAAGGCAATTTAAATGCAGACGCTCGTCTTATCTGTGCAAGTTGTGAGCGCTTCCAACTCTTTGGGGGCCATCAAATTAATTACATACAATCGAAGAGGAAGAATGAGATAGAGAGAGAGGGGAAATAGAAAGGCAGATAGAGAGAAAAGAAAGAAATTGAAACGGTAGCTGTAAAAATTTAATGAGCAGGCGAAAAACAAAAACAGAAACATAAACCCAAGACGGCAACCGAAGAGCAACAAGAACGAACACAGAGAAAACACAAACGGCAACAAGAAGTCAAAACAAAAACAAAGAACGAGCGAGCGAGCGAGCGAACGAATGAAGGAAAGAACGAATGCATGCATCGTGATCGAAAAAGCGCGTTTGTTTTGATTATGTGACAAACAAAGCAAAGGGCAAAGAAGAAGCAGCATAGAATACAAGAAACAAGCAAAAGAAACAAATATAAACCAAGCACACGCAAACACACACACACGCACATGCATGCATACACACATGCACATGTATGCAATACGTACAAATGAATAACGACTGTCTTTCAATTTAAAAAGTTGCTGGCAAAGCAGCATAAAACGTGCGCTGCCTAAGCGAGAGCAACAATCAAACTGTATGTGTGTGTGTGTGTGTGTGTGTTTGTCAAAGAGAGTGAGATGGAGAGAGAGAGAGAGAAAGAGACTTGGCAGTTTGAGAGCCACAGGCAAACGCACATGTGCCAGACGAGTTCAACTCAAACAAACCAGTTTTGCACTCCCACACACATACACACACACACAGCATACGTACACAAGAGCGAGAGAGCCAAAGAGCATGATCACATGTGTGTGTGTGTGCTCTTTGGCTTGTGTGCGTGTGTGTGTGTAGGCTCGTTCAGTGTTTGAAGCTTAGCTCCGGCTTTAGGTTCAGTCGCTGTTTAAGGCTTGCTTCTTTCTGACGTGTTCGGTGCGGCAGTTTCGCTCGCTCTTTTTGCTAAGTTTCGTACAGACTACGAAGTGTCTATGCAATAACTTGAAGTTTCAGTATTTCATGCGCAATCTACAGCTATATCTATTTGTAAACAACTATATGTAGTGCATTTTAATTGTGAACCTAAAGATTATAATTCCTATTCATATTTATAAATGAATTAAGGTAATCACCTTAACGTGTTCATGTGAAGTTGAACAAAATTGCTGAAATTATCTTCGGATTGAATATATATAAACACGATTTCACAGAAAAACAGCTTAACTACAGTGGTACGTATAGTAGTACTGGATATTATTTAATTAATTTATTATTTTATTGTATATCTACATATACCAATTTATAGTTAGTATATGTACTCATAGAATTAGTTTCATAATAAATCCTGACCTATACAACAATATTTCTATAATGTTCAATTCGATAGTCAATTATCATTTATGGCATTTGTCGAAAATTAGTTAGTTACTAAGTGCCTGCATTTACTTATATATTATTTCGAATTCGAAAGTTTCAATAGCATTCGAGCAATTGATTGCATTCATTCGATAAATTTCTTTCATTTCATTTGGCGGCAATCGATACCATTTCTTATTGAACTGCAGCACGAGCAGTTAAGTTAACTAGTTAGCTAGTAAACTGGGTTAAATTAATAAGCCAAGGCGTTTGCTGCAACTTGGGTTTGGCGTCATCTCTACGATTGCGCAGCTGTGCCCAGATATTGTACTATATAGTCGGCTTCGTGACTTCGTGGCGTGTTGGCCAAAAAAAAAAAAAAAAATGAAAAACACGAAATCGAATTGTTTGCTCGCTAGCAGTGTTAAACCTTTTGTTGAACCCATTTTTGGGTTGATATTCTGGGCATAAAACATAATACTCCAATTGATAAATAAGACCTGCCCGATCGAACAGTTGACCATGCTGTTCTAATTTATTAGCGCCTTGATGTTTCCGCCTCTGGATTTTCTGCGCACAGTGGGTCACCCACGCCCCAAACACAAGAAAAAACCACATCAATGCCTAACCGACTGCCCCATAATTCTCGTACTTAATTGATTAGAGCGAGTTGCACTGTGGGTGGATTGTTTCGGATTAAAAACATTTATGTTCACTAGAACAGTTGCCTCTATAATCTATAATTTATGTTATCATCAAGAGATTATATCTTTCGGCTGACAATAATTATAAGCATATTCTACATAACTACATATTATATTATATTATATTGTTATTATGGTAGATTGCTAAAGTTTTAAATATTTAAACTATATAAATTATCATGCATGAATAATGGAAAATATCTAATATATATATCCGTAGGCATGTTTCCTGGAAGTACTCATTCTCTATGATAGTAGTATATGTATTATTTTATATTTATATAACGATTTCCTTTTGTATAACTTAAAATGTATAAATATTATGTATCTATAAGGTTTTTTTTATATAATTTCTAATAATTTTAAAATAATGCATCATGATTCATGTGGTTTATAAAATATTTCTTATAGCATTCAGCGGGTTCTTTTTTTTTCTGGTCAGCAAGAATGTTGTGCGCCGTCATTTAGATTGTAATGTAGTTGAGCTTCTTCTGTCACTAAATTGACCCATTTCAGAGCTTAAGGCAATGCTACAAGAAAATAATAATAATAATAATAAGAAAAACCAGACTGACGGCTCAGACAAAGCCCACCACAACACCACAAAACCCCACCCCACCTCAACCACCGCCCAGCTTAACCCCAGCGCCTTGTGGGGGAAAACCTAGTAAGGCGAACCAGTTGCAAGTCGAGTGCATGTTGTACATGGCCCGAAAACTAAAACTCTTGGCATTCTTCCTTCTGCTTTTGATCGTTCTTCTACACTATATATACTATAGTACATCCATTGCTGTTGGCTGGCCAACAACTTTTGCCGGGCCGTGTCGACCGCTGTCAGACCGTAAGCTGTGATCAGTGGTGTCTGCAGCTTGCAGTTTCTCTCTCTCTCTCCCTCTCTCTCTCTCTATCTTTGTCTCTGTCTATCCGTCTCTCTGGCCATTGAATTCTTATCTTAATATGCACATTTCTTCGTGCTTCTGGGTCTTTTCAGATCTTCTGTGTACCTCTCTCTCTCTCTCTTGAACTCTACGTGCTTGGCTTACACAGCGGCTTAGAGGTCGCTGCGTCTCGTTCTCGTCGGCTCATTAACGAGTCTGTTAACGGTACATATTGTTGCCACTTATGCAATGTTGTGATATGGCAACGTATGGCAACAATCTTCACATGTGACTGATAAATCAATCCGACTGACTGACTGAAAGACTGACAGATTCGCCTAGACTATTTCTTATACAGAGTTGAAGTTTAAGTTGAAGTTGAATATGAAGTTGATGTTGAAGCTGTAGTTGTGGTTGTAGTTGTAGTTGTAGTTGAAGTTGTAGTTATTGTCGCTATTGTCATTCATTTGCTAATGACATAAATTGTTTAAAACACTCACACACTCACTCAGAAAAAGTGACATACACGACTTAATTATGCTGATGAATGCATTTTTGCATATGATGCACGACTACCAATTGTATTCAATTTTACTCTAAAGCAAAATGAATACAAATTGTTAATATCCCACAAATATTAACCACTCTCTAGTATACATATAGACTACAGATATTACTATATAAAACCAACATACCCTGTAGTAACTCTTTGATATGTCCTACATGAAATTTATGTTAAAGTTTTGTTTTATCTTACCTACACTTCAACTGACCCATTTTATAACTAATCTTAAGATCTTAATTAAAGATATGTTTGTGAAATGTATAAACTCCGATTTGCATAACCTTAAAACTATAATAGAATTACTTTGGCTTATGCAAAAAAAGAAAGAAAAAAGACCGCAAAGAAACCGCATAACCTATATTTACAATAATAAATTTATATTAGCAATTTTAACCTTGAAAAGCTTGAGCCATTAATAATTATTATGTCCCATAAGAGCCATAAAACCATTAACAATCATGTATATAGGGATTAGAGCCAAAATCTAAGATCATAATATATTTTATACAAGAATATTCAAAAGCTTAATATCACAAATGTGATTAAATACAAATTTTATTCGTAATTCCTGTTGTTTTTTGCGCAGAGTACTGGACAACCTCATTTGGTTTTTCCTTTTTTCTGGTATTGAAAACTAAAAAGTAAAAAGAAATTAATATAAATCATATTTCGCTCGACGACAACAAACAGTAAAAATAACCGATCTACAGCATTCACGGTCACTCTCACTCATAAAAAACTAAACACAATCATGGAAACAAAAAAAAATAATTTTTCGGTTTGATTTAATGAGTCGAGTCGCATTTATCAAAGTGTCAGTGAGAGAGAGAGGTAGATATACATATAGTTATATTTATGTGTAGTTTTGTCTACGGATTAATGTATTTTAGAGTTGACTGAACTTGTGCTAAGCTCTGCGTGTGTGTGTTAGACAGAGAGATCCATCCAAATTGCCTAGGTAAAGTCAGCTCAGATGTAATTAAGTAGCGCGCGTTGAATTTGTATAAAATTAGGCGGAAAAATAAGAGAAGTGAAGTAAAGCAACAACTAAATGTGCATGTTTTAAATATTCATGAGTTTGTCAGGTCCGGTTTGGGATCTTGACTTTGAAAATAATGTTTGACACGGTTTCGCTGTATAGACCGGAAAGAGCAGCACGCGAGAAATATCGTTAGACTTTTCTACATTTATTTTGGCTATTTTGAGGGCGTTACCAAAAACCCAACTAGTTTTCGGGTTTTGGTTTTACAAGATTATATAACTTATTTTTGTTTATATTTAATCAAAAATTGATTTAGTATTTAGTCATCATATAATGTGATTCTCAAGTTATAACAACACTGTATTTTTATATTTCCATTCACATTCACATTCACTCTACGTTTAACAATGGGCAGAGCTTTGCCAAAAAACAATAAAAAATCATATCTATGTCAATTTGTTGTCAGTTTCTTATTTTGTTTTCTTTTTCGCTTTGTTATGATGATTTGATTTTTAAATTTTTGTTCAGCAACTTTTGTCACACAAGCTTTTTGTATATTTGTGAATGTATTTTTCCTGTTTTCTTTATTCATAGTATTCGTAGTTGTATTCGTTGTCGTATTCGTACTGAAGTTTATTTTGATTACGGCTTAGGCATGTCTAGCTAAAAATATACTTTCAGTTATATTTCTCTAATGATTTTTTGTACAATTTTGTAGTTATTCAATGAGCATAAGCACATTATTCGTTACGGGAACGTGGGATAATTTTAAGTCTTTGCAAAAGAGAAACCGTTAGTAGAAACCGTGTTCTAAAGTACTATGTTGTTGTGGGAGTTCCATTTAAAATTACATTTATATCTAAAGATAAGAAATATGTTATAAGATGTTAAATGCAATTATGAATACATATACATATATCTAGCATTTGATCATATTATCGTTTTCGATTAAAATCGGGATTTTATCATCAACTGAAGTATCTTTTACAAATATTTATATACAAAAATTATATACAAAAGAAGTAATAACAGTATAAATATATCTTGTGATATCATATGAGATGATGCACACATAATAAATATGTATATATATAAAGATTCAAATCCTAAATGTATTATAAACCAGAGTTAAAATGTTGATTTTGTTGTCGCTATCTGTATGCAAAATTAACAGTATATTTTGTAATAATATGGATAATCAGCAGATTAGTAATAATTCTAATATATTTCTAAACCAAGTCTTCCAAAAATAACGTGTTTCGATCTTTAGATACGAATGCATTTAATACATATACCATATTCTTGATATCTTTTCGGATTATGTTTGTTAATCCTACACTTAGAAGACACTTAGATGTAATAGATTACATCAAAGAGCTCATAAACATGAAGTACTTGACTTCTCAGAGGAATTTCAACATTTCAAATACAATCACCGAACAGATACAAAAATGTATCTCAAGTGAGTGTTGTACGTGTATCTAAAAGCTGAATAGGTGTCAGCTGTGATTGCGCACATTGTGGCATGCAAATTGAAGAATTTCCAACGTGGGAAAACGAGTTCAACGTCATTGTGAGCTGTTGTTGTTGTTGTTGTTGAAATTGTCGTCGTTGTAGTTGTAATTGTTGTTTTTTTTTTTTATAGCTTACGCCCCAAAATCCAGTCAAGCTGAAAAGCGTTAAAAGTTTAAACAAACAACGTCGCTGACTGAGGAAAATCGCTCACGCGTTGCATTTTGTGGCAGCATGAAAAAAGAAAACCAGAGCAAAGACAAGTACGACCACAAATACGAATACGAATACGAATACGAGTGTGAGTTTTTGGTTGAGTGCTCCGTTCGAGTACCCGTACCATACACAAACAATATTCAATAGTCGTACTCTCTAACGTATCGATTACAAACCAAAACCAAATAAACTCCATATTTGCATCTAGATCAAAGTTTTCCTTGCGGTTTTGGGCTTGGGCAATTTGTTGTTGCAATTCTCCCCAAGACCCTCTATCGCTACTTCAACGTCTGTCAGCCCCCCATTTGATTGGCAATTTCCAGCATCACCATTAGCTACCCTCCTCCAGCTTCGCCGCCCAGTTAATTGTGTACAATTATGCATTAATGAGTGCATCTGGCCAAGAGCACGAACTCAGGTTTTGAGAAATTCTTGCATGAAATCTTTCATGCAGACGAAGAGTCTAAAGCTGAAGAGGTACGGTGGCAACCAGGCGGGAGAGATGATAGATTTTATACATGAACGGAAACTATTCGAAAATCGATAAATTCTGCAATTGCACGCCAAGTCGATTGCATGCACAGATAACGATAATTCTCATCGTGTAACTGCCGGTGATGACGATCATCTCGAAAATCTCTACTTGCAACACATGTATTTGCCTTAGGGTGCAACACAGATGTCGCATGTACAAGGTCAAGAGTATAATATCTACACATATATTATATTATATATTTGTATATTATATATTTGTTTTAAGCAGTTAATCGAATCTTAAAGTGTCATTAAAATTTATCTATTCTTCGATATAAATAAAATTTTGATTGTAAGTAATAAAGTATAATAATCCATGCAAGTTATTTCTATATCTTTGATATATTTATGTGCGCATTTAAATACCCCTTCAATATGCAAGCATTAATCAATGAAAATTATTTAATTTGCAATTGTTCTACGATGGATATTGAAGCCTAATAACATATCGCGCCATTCTAAAGCTTAAAACAATTTGGAATTTGTAGCCCCCACACACACGCGACCTTCTATAAACTATAAAGTAGCTGCTACCCACATATCCAAATACACTTAACACACACTAACACACACTTACACACACTAACACACACTAACACACACTCACAGATGTGTATGTGTGGATATACCCGGTGGCATTAGTTGATATAGACAATTTGCACGTTGGCGACAAGGCGATTTGCATCGGAATATGCAAAAGAGCTAAATAAATTGTTTTGTTAGACGGTAAAGTGCATTATTCAATATGCAATTTTGCCAATTAATTAAGATTGTCAGATTTCTTTGATTCATTTGCAATGCTGCACGAAACGTTCATTAATTACAAACCGATCAAAAGTTGCATGCGATTTTTTCACTTTAAGGTGATTAAAAAGCAAATAGACGGAACTTTTGTTATAGGTATATAAAAGATCCACAGATAGTTTAGCGTTCAAATATTTAGTTTCATGTAATGTTCATAAATGACGTTCATCATTAAAAACACATTACATTTACAATATGGTAATTAAAATACATATTTTGTTCGGGTATTGTTCGTATTGAGTACAGGCCTAATTAAACATATTATCTAACTCAGCTAGAGTATATCGAATCGAAATAAATCCTTCACACTATGCTGACCTTTAGCACTAATTAAGCTACACTCTGTGGTCATGTGGCATCTAGAGTATTCATTATGCATTCAGCAACTCCCCAATTGGTTATAGTTTAGGCCAAAATATAAACCGCACAATCGTACGATCGTACGTAAGGTAACATTGACCTTTTCCAACATTTGTGGTTGTTGTTGTTGATTTCACGGGCTGAACCTGACTTTTCAAGCCTAAATCAACAAAAATGTTATTATTATATTAACAGTCCGGATAATTACCATAACAAAAGATAGCAGCACGAGTACAAATACTCGAGTACGAGTACGAATAGTTGACTAATTTCCTGCCCCAAACCAAATGGCACAAATGTGACCTTCAATTGCAAAATACAAATACAAAAGATAAAAAAATACACTTTGTTTAAAGTGCAAGTTAAGATCAAATACAAATACAATAAAGTATAAAGTATGATGTTGTTTTCAACGCAAATTATTGGCCAAAAAGTGCAGAGTTGTTTGCTTCAAGGTCCACGTATTTCTCTTGTCTATTGTCTATGGGTTCCAGTTTTACATGCAACACACCAATAATAATTGTTGCAATTACTGTAATTATAATAATTATGAATTTTTAATAGCAAAACGAAAAATGTAAAAACGGACAACGGTTTGTTTAGTTTGCGATTGTAATTTGTATGCCAGCTGAAATTTCGTTATTGTTATATTTGTTATATAATCATCAACAGGTTTTATTTGGAACATTGTTCTCATTTCTTTGGTTATATGTAATATATATTTAAGTCTGGGTTCCATTAACTAATTGTATTGATCAGTATTCTTGGTATTGGATGCTTTTATTGATTTGATTTTTTGTTGGTGTTCTTGAACTGTCTATTGGGTGCTGGGTATCTGAATGTTTATCTGCCTAATTTTGTTTACATTTGTATATTGATTTAAATGTGGGCTTCCACTTGAAGCTTAAAGTGTTTGTGTCGGTAAGCAACAACGTGTTGTCTTTTCAGAGAGTACCTGAAGCCTACAGTCGGGCATTTAGTTAGTTAGTCAGTTATTGTAGATACTTGAAACGACTTTCAACTGCCAGCTTATCGGACTCAGTCAATTAATGTCAGCTTCGATTTCAATTTGAGCCGATAATACTTACGTTTGGCATTTAATTTATACGATAGTTTTGCTGATTTTCACCATTTTATTTTATATCATTTGATTTCGTTTTGCGAATACCTAATTCGATGCAATTACACAGCTTGATCTGCTATTTAATTAATAAAAATATTCCCCTCAACTCAGGAGCTGCAATGTATTCATTGAGTTGTGAATAAATTACAATTTTAATCATTTCGGTTTAATAGATATGAATGTTATTTGTATTTTTTCGGACAATTTAATTGTGCATAAATTCAATTAAAGTATTTTTCACCATAGATTTTATTCGCACATCCCACTGTGCAGCAGCAGTAAACGCCGCTCAGCAGACTATATACCATATACCATATACAATATTATACGATATACCATATATGTACGATAGGCGATAGATAGACGTTGAAATGGACGGGTCTTATCGGTACGATAGCATGGATTTGACAGGTTTAGGTTTTAATTTTTCGCCGTCTTTCGTGTATCTCAAGTCTCTCAAGTATTTTATATGGCATTGTTTTTGTTTTAATCTGGAAAAGATTTGCATTTCTGTCCACGCCAATGATTTATGCGATACGTGTTTGTTGTAGTAGTTGTTGTTGCTGTTGTTGTTGTTGTTATTGTCGCGCCGCTGTCAGCGTCATCAAGATGGATTTTCATTATATTACTACTGTTCATACCATAGAGCATCCCCCACTCTTTGTTTTTTTTTGTTTGTTTTCATAAAAAACGGCAGCTTATTTGCCTTTCAGTCAAATCGAATGAAATCCGACTCGGCATTCATATCCAAAAAACCGAATCTGAATCTGAAGCTGAATCTGAAGTTGAATCTGAATCTGAATCTGAATCTCAATCGTTATCGAATTGAGCAAAAAGGTTTACAATCTGCAGGCAGTTCCAGAGTGTTGCTTGAGTAGTAGACACACTCGATGAATACATATAGTAATTAACTCGAGCTAATAACCAGTTATAGAATAATCTCTCAAGGTCTCTTGCGATCGGAAATACTCTGTTCTACACCTATGAATAGTTCAATTAGATGACAGCTGTAAGAATCACTAGAAACATTTCAATACGAATTAATTGATATTATTGTAAATATTAATAGAGTCTATATTGATGCTAATTTTAATGCATATTTATGTTTTAAATCATATATTAAAACATATAAATGTTGGCACACTTTTCGACTTGTACCACCACAACTTCTTTTTTTTAGTTACTATACTATACTATACTATTTATAGTTCAATTAGGTGACAGCTGTTAGAACCTCAAATTGAAATGTTTAAATTCGATTTAATTGATATTATTGTAAATAGTAATAGAGTTTATACAGATTGCATTTAAAATATATATTAAAACATATAAATATTGGCACACTTTTTGACTTGTTCCACTTCAAAATCTTCTTCGTTTTTTACTTACTATACAATACTGAAGTGATTCTTCACTGTCTGAACTTGGGGACCTCAATTTATCGTGTCTTGTAACGGTCATTAAATCATACAATACCAATATTCTGTATTGCTCAAAACACAACCCATTTATTCAGGCTTTGGGCAGGTCCGAGGCGCTCCTTTAATGGCATTATTATTATGATGTATTTTCATAAGTTTTGACACAAAACAAGACAAACAAATTATTTTTAATTGCTACAAGCGGCACCGACGGCCACAAGGAAAGTGTGAAAAACTGAAAGAGTTGTAGTGTTGCTGTTGTTGTTGTGGATGTTGTTGGTGATGTTGTGGATGTTGGTGTTGTTGTTGTTGTTGTTGTTGCTGAACTGGTATAAATAATAGAAATGTTGCCAGGCTCGAAAACTCAAACTGAAAACGAAATCCAAACCCAAAGATCGGCCACTGAAGATTGGAGAAAACATTGCGCAGCAGCAACAGCAACAGCAGCAACATCAGCAACATCAGCAACATCAGCAGCAACAGCAGCAACAGTTGTTGTTGTCAAATGGCAAACATTTGCCAGAACACGCGGAGAAAACCCCCAATAGATAGTGTGGCTAAGAGTGTGTGTGTTTGTGGTGTGTGTGTGTGTATGTGCACAACAAACACCACATGTGGTCCAAGGCAGCAAAGAGAAAAAGAAACAGAGAGAGAGAGAGAGAGATAGAGAGAGAGAGAGAGGGAGAGAGAGAGAGACACACAGGGAGAAAGAAAGAATGATAGAGAGGGAGAGAGATGGGGATAGCAGAGCGATGTTAAGCCATGGCAAAGCCTGATTTTAACTCAAGTGCTCCAATGCTAAACCCAGTCGGACAGTAGATACTTACGTTCAGATGATTAATGCGTGTTATGACTTGAGCAGAGGATTGGCATTAGGCATTAGGCATTAGGCATTAGTTAAGTTAAAACGTCAGAGCCTCAGAGATGGCTCTAATGGAAAAATGCATTATAGAAAGCCAACCAAACTGATCGATCGATTCATTTAACAGTGAAACTACTTAGGCAAAAATTGAGGATAAATATTTCCATATACTCAAAGATTTTCGAAAATTAAAAATTATTAGAAATAGGATAATTCGAATTATTAATTAATAATTCGATATTAATAATAATCGAATATCATTAGAAATAAGGGTAAATATTTTTATTTATCAAAGGATTTTCTAATAATTTTAATAATAATTAATAATAATATTAATATTTAAAGAAAATGATTTTTTTCCTCATGAATTATCAGATATTGATTTCAATATAAAACGATGATATGCAGTTAATAAAAGATACCATATCCTTTTCTTGAAATGACATCTATCGAAATATGTGTGTATTCAAAACTATGGTTCTCCCTGTACCATATTTAGATGTGATTTTATAATGATTTAACCATTATATCAAAAGAAAATATGCAGGTATTACAAGCAAATATTAATTCTCTCACACATATTCCATTAAATACGCAACTTTTTATTATGGTTAGAGAGCGAGAAAAACTTAGGGAAAACAATATTTCCACTTTATTCAATTTGCAGTCTTAAGATTTTTTTTTTTGCTTAGTAAGCAAATTACAGCACGACCACAAAACAAGCCAAACAACTCGATGAGAAAGAGAAAGAGAGGAGGAGAGCTAGAGAGAGAGAAACAAAGTAAGATATAGACATGCTGATAAGTTCAAGTCCTCCTCTGCTGGAGTTGAGAGTGGAGTGTGGGGAGAGAGAGGAGAGTATGGAGAGTGCTACCAAATGGATCGAGCTAAAAAGGGGGAGTTGAAAAGATTTATCAACAATGAGATTCGCTTTTGTTTCCGTCGCTCACAGTGGCTGCTGTAGCTCTTGCCCTCATGCACAAGAATCAAAAGCACGGAAGATGAGTTGAATAACAGAGAGAAACAGAGAAAGATGGAGATGAAAAAAAAACTGCTAAAGATGTATACACAAGGAGCATTAACTGGGGGTTAAGCTAACCAAGTTGAACAATGTTCCCCCTCCCCCTGTTCGACCAGGTTTAACCTTGAGTCTTTTGTTTCTAATGAGTTTCTTTTTTTTGTGAACTGAAGTTTTTTTTTTTTTTTTTGCAGCCGTTAAGCCGTGCGAGCGACATGCAAAAGGCAACAAGTGTCAACATTAATTTGAAGCGGAGTCCGCTGTTAATTTCCAATGCGAGTGTCACATAAATTTCTCATATGCTCATATAACTCTATAACTTTTATCTCATTCATATATCTGTATCGCGTGTCTGTCGTCTGTAGTTGTATCAGCCATATCTGCAAATTGAGCATATTTGACACACCCTATACCAAATTCCTTCCATCGTTTTTTTGTCAACTGTTTTATGATAAACAACATTTTCTGTTAACGCCTTCAAAGTACTTCGAAGTGGGTTTCAGCATAGAAACAGAGCTTTCATAGATATGCAGCTTCCTCTAGCAGCTTTTAAAAGATCTATAAACACAAGAAGCTCTAATCTTTAGTTAAACTTGAACCACTTTGTAGAGAAGTGGAGAAAAAATTTCATGAAGCTATGCTCAATGTTCAGGTATTCCTATCTAAATATTTTGAGATAGGTTTCAGCATAGAAATAGAGCAATTATAGCTTTGGTGCTTACTCTAGCAGCTTTTTAAAGCTCTACATCAAAAGGAAGCTCTAATGTACTTAACTTGGATTAAAATTGAAAAACTTTGTAGAAAAGTGAAGCAAATGCTTTCAGCTGCGCTGAATTCCTAAGGATTCTTATTCACTTCTTATTCAAATTATGTATACAAAAAAAAAAAAAAAAATTACTTGCTTTATGCAGTATTGGGCATGCCCACAGTTAGGGTATTTCAGAACATGCACAAATCATTGCTGAAAATTAAAATAATTTTTGTTTTCGCTTCGCTTCGGTTCGTTTCTTTTTCTGTTTTCAGTTTTCTGTTTTGTGATGGTGTCATTTGTTGTGTCTTCTTGGAGTTCATGCACAGCATGCAAAATTATTATTTGTTTTAGTTATTTTTTTTTTGGTTTTTTTTAATGTTGCACACTGTATTTAAATAACGACAAAGGGTATACTAATTATTTGTGCAAGTTCAAGTGTTTGAAGAAGGCGAAAGAAAACTTTGAACACACTTATAAAGGAATATTCCCTGACTCCCTCGCTCTTTTTCATTGCTTGCTTACTTTAGTATGTGTGTGTAACTACGAAAAAAAAATAAACACAGGGTGCCCAAATGTTGGGAAACATCCCTACTGATCGATATTTTTGTTGATTGCTCTTCTGCTGGCCACTCGCATTGTTGATATTTTATTTTTGTTTTGTTTTGCATTTGTTCTTTTGGGCAGTTGCTGCCATAAGGCTGTCAAAGAAGAGGAGGAGAAGAAGAAGAAGAGAAGAAGAAGACGAAAAAACAGTCAGACATGCTTATTTATAGCATGGAATATATCTTTACTTTACTATGTGGCATAGTTCAATGAACATTTGTTCGCCTGGAATTTATGAGTTAGTTTTTTAACGATGCAAAAGTTGTAAACAAATGTTATTAACATTGCGAAGCGAGTACTTTTTTATTTTAATATTTATTTTGATAGTTATGTGCAAATTGTTTGCTCATTTTCGATGGATTTATTTGGAATTTCATGCCAATTGTTCAGCATTTGTTTAGCTTTGCGTGTGTGTGTGTTATCGATTAACGATACACACACATAAAACATATTAATGATAGCATTCGCATATCGTGCAGCTTTTGTCTGTGTGTTATGTAAACATTGCTTACGAAAGCTCAATAAATTCATTCGATTGTTGTCTTATTAAAATAACTGATAGTAAAGATTTCCATATAACTATTATTTATTTACAATTACAATAAAATTCTACTATATTTTGTTCAATTAATGACATTTGATAGTATTTTTATTTCCTTTTTGCACATTTTAATTGCAGTGCATACATTTCGATAGATCCATACTTACTTCATAGCTTTATTTTATGGATTTGGTTTTTTCAATCAAGTCATCTGAGGCTGCACTCACAACAATAAATAAATGTCATCGATATTACGCGATATCTTCGAGTTCTAATGTGCCCATGCCCCACATCTCTAGTTCTATCTCCCTCTTGTGCATCTACCCATCTGTCTGTCTCTGTCTTGCATGCATCTGCACCTGATGGCAAGCTCATCCTGGGCTTCTATGCTCCTGCTGCTGCTCATATGGAATTTGCGTTTCATATGGAATTTACGAGTCTTGTGCAACGCTTAAGATAGCATTTATAGAGGTTCAATGCTGCGCTTAAGCTTGAAATTAATGTGACAACTTGCCGCATCAGCTTTGGCAGCGACACCACTGCAACCACCACGATATCACCATCCCTTGCCCCACTTTGTTGCACATGTGCAAAGACTTCTGCCGCTGCTGCTGCTTAATGATTTTTTTATGAATTTATTGCCAGCGCAGCCGGCACGCAAATTGCGCATGCGTTTGCCCCCAATGAGGCTGAACGCTTGCCAGCCAGCGGGTGTGGATACAGGGCGCAAAGGGGTGTGGCAGCTGAGCTGAGTGCCTGCCCACACCAGAAGTTGCCGAAGCTAAAAGCAGCGAACGATTGAAAGCAGGCGCGAAAAACTTTGCAGCGCATCAAGGCAAAAAACAGACCGAAGAGTTGTGTGAATGTATGAGTGAGTGTGTGAGTGAGTGTGAGTGAGTGAGTGTGTGAGTGTATGAGTGAATGTGTGTCTTTCTTGGTGTTGTGGCAGCCTTTTTAAAACTTTAAGTGGATGGGCATGCTACAGGCTACATGCTGCATGCATATGGCGCATGTTGCAACGCCTACTAAATCATCTGGAAGCATGCCTCAATGTGTGCAAACCTAACAGCTACATACACATCTACAGCTACAGATACAGATACAGACACAGATACATATACATTTGTTTGCTTTAAAAACAACAACAACCAGAAGAATCGAAGGCAAAGAACAGAAGCATTTTAAAATGTTGCCATACGTTGCATTTCCTGCTACTACTCTACATATGACACATGTATTGGTGTCTACAAATGGTATATGCATCCATTGTACTATATCTATATCTATATATATGTATATTCCCAATCTATGTATAAATTTCATTTGTGTTTCGTTTTCATTTGAATGAATGGAGAGCCTTGTATGCAACTAGAAGAAACAACAAGCTCAGTTCGTACCAGTAATGCAGAGCCCAAGGCTGACTCGGCACATGGATTCATTAATGGAACCAAAGATAGATAGTATACAATAGTCAAGTTGTTATGCAGTACATATATTACAAGCGAACTTAGAGAGAATAAACAGATATTGGCTCAATAAATTGTTAGCTTCAGATAGATCTTAAAACTATACCATGTACAAGTGACGGATGAAGTTATAGACATATATTGACATCGAAAATGATTGAACCTTTCCTAATATAACATAGTAAAGTGTTAACTTTAGATAGATTTTAAAACTATACCATGTACAAGTGACGGATGAAGTTATAGACAAATATTACGATCGAAATCGATTGAACCTTCCGTTATAAATGCGTTTGATGCAAACATAAAAATTTAATCAACAATCAAATTTACAGCATGCATTTTTGGAGTATTAAAATACGCATAGGCTGATTAGGAAGGTGATACCTCCAAAGACCTATAAGCTGAGCAAGTTTTATTAGTTTGTGTAGGAGATGTATGTGTGGGTATTATAAATTTAAACATAAACACCCAATTTGGTTATGTGAACCATAAAAAATTGTTTAGAATTGGTTTATAAAAACAATCAAGCTTATAAAGGGAAATTTATAATTATAAAATATAGAGTATAGTATAGTAATATCTGCTCGTTCCCCTTAAAATGCATCATATATTTTAATGTAGGGTGTTTAATATTACGGTAGCTCAGATTACCTTTCATTTAGTTTCTTTTCACCATTCGCATACCGTTGAAGAGTTAACCCTGAGATTACAGCTAAACTGCCTACACAACGGCTTTTTAAAGTATGGTGTCTTGTAAAAATTTCACCTTCTAAAACTGCAAAACTAGTCAAATTAAATGATTTATAAAATTACTGGCTTTAATTTTCTAAACATGAAGACAAAAAAAAACCTGAAACAAAGTGAAAACAAAGGTCATGACAAGCGAAGCAAAAGCAAAACAAAAGAAGCGAGAAAGAAGAACCAAAAATGAAAAACAAGTTGAATAACACGTGTAAAAACGTTCAATCACAATGAAGTGTATGAAATGTATATAAATAAATAGTTAAATAGTCAAATAGTTAAAGTCACTGAACAATTGAAATAATTTACATGGATCGTTTGAGACCTTGTCGAGCAGAAATACTCGTAATATAATTAAATATTACCCTAACACATGGGCATTTACATATTAAAGAGACGTAGCATAACAAATTGTAGGGGGTCTCAATAAAAATACAAAACAGTAATAATTAGAGATGACAACGTGAACAATTTCAATTATATATAATTTGTTATCTTTTCAACGGTGCTGTTGTATAATAGTATAAAATATGATTATATTAAGTATATTTTAATGTTGTCTCTTTAATTTTCATTCCGATATGGCTTAGCGATAGTTTCACACTGCCATCTCTATGGGCAATTGAAGGGCTCGCTTGAAAAGGTGTTAAAAACATCGTACGCGGTTTGGTTAACAAACAGCGGCTTCCAAAATTACTCGTACACTGCGTATAATATGTGGGCTACCGCATGCTAGACGAAGCGCCTGACCATGACCATGCTCCAATACCGCGACCCGCTTTGCTCTGTGGCTTTTGGCCATAAATAATTGTTGAGAGCGCCAACTTGTCGCTCGTCTTTATCAATACACTCTTACACATCTATACTTACATATATATACATACCATATATCGTAGCTTCAACCGGGCTATATACAATTTGACAAGCGCAACTGGCTTCGATTTTTTTGTAACTGAACTCAAGTGAAAATGATTGCAGTTGAAAAGCAGCGCAGGCGAAACCAGATACGCCTTCAATCGTTTGGATCACAGATTGAAGAGTCGATGAGGCGATGAAACCGCCACTTGAACTGCGTCTTGATACCCCTCTTAACCCCATCTCTCTCACTCCTAAGCCAACGCAGCTAAACCAAGTGCAAAAGGCTCTGTCAGTTTGCATTTCAATGAATTCCAATCACACGCATATCATTTGGCGTTTGGCTCTTTCAAATAAATAAACTATGAACTTAAAACTATAACTATTCGAGCAGTAGAATCCTGAAGAGATTGACTTTTATAGCTAAAAGTCTTGAACAACTTCGAATTTAATATAATTTATTTTTTACTTCCTCTATTTATATCAATTTTTAATTATAAACTTTTTATCGATTCTTAAAGAGCTTGTATTTAGTGTGAATTTATGTGTATGCGCATAGTTTTATTGATAGCTTTAATCTTCTAGATATTTTATGGTTCGCAGATATTTCATGCTGTAAAATCGTCTCCAAAATCTGTTCAAGAAATTCGTTAGAAAATTCCTCGCAACAATCGCTGGAATCATCAATCAAAAAGGAAATTTCCAATAAGCTGCGAGCGTTTTAAAGGCCGTAAATCATAAAAAAGAAGAAAAAAATCACAGCCTAAACTTGGCGTAGATCCAAAACACCTTGCCATAAATCTCTGTGAGCCTCATTAGGCTGCAACTGAAAATTGGAAGTGACTTTGGCTACGGGTTCTCATTTTGGCCAGCTTTCTTGGACCAGCCCCCCACCCAAAACAGAGACGGAAAAAATAAAAATAAAAACAATGTGCGACCTTCAAATGGTCGAATCCACTTCACACACACGCACACACTCTCACGTACATGTGTATCGATCACGCCACTTGAAGCGCTGTTGCCAAGTTTCATTGGGATTGTAGTTTTTGCTGGTATTTTTGGGGCCTGTTGGGGCCTTTGACGGAAATACGTTGCCAACGGATGAGCACCCAAAGAGAGGTTCGATGTTTACGTTTACCTGAAGGCGAAGGCGACACCGCACCGATCGGTAACATGTTTTATGCATCCGTGGCAATGCCAACAAAAACAATTTATATACAAGCTTTTATTTTTATTTTTTTCTTATTTTCTTATGCTACAATGTTTATAGAGGAATACAAAAAACAATAAAAACAACAACAGCGAAATACTTTTAAAGGTAACGCGAAATGGCGAAGGTCGTTCAAAGGCACTACAGAGTTTATGTTGCTTCTCTCCTTTGTTTTCACTATACGTTACTTTTGCATTTTTCTGTTTTGTTTTGTTTTTATGTGTTTCTCTTGCCCTATCAATAAAAAAGGGTTTCAATGTTATTCGAACTTGTTTGCTTGCTTTGATTCTAACATATGACTGAGTCTAAAATCAGAAAACAGGACGTCCAAGGAATTCCAGAATTTCGCTTAAGCGTTTATATCAAAGTAAAGCAAATCTCTTTCCATAGCTTAAAAAGATTCTTAAAACATTCCAACTGTGTTTGATATCAAAGGTAAGCCTAAAAGTAATGAAGAGCTTTAATGTGATGAATCTTAAAGCTCTTTCAGCGCAAGATCAAAAAGCTCCGGCCAATGGCCACAGCTGAAGTAGGGTCTCCCATATTCGTATGCTGGGTATTTGTAAGTTTTGCATACATTTTCTGTTTATGTACATAAGGTAATGGCTCTGAAGCTGAGATTTATATGCGAAACAGCGAAATTGAGCGACGATGTTGATAAGAGTCGCCTAATTGCTTCTGTAACGGACGTCAACAGAGATCTTTTCGATATTGTTTTGTTCGCTGGTTCCCATCATAAAGCTGTCGACTGGTTTCCTTTTTGGCAACACGCTCCGCTTGTGTCAGTCTGTCATTCTGTCATTCTGTCAGTCTGTCAGTCTATCGGTCTGTGCGTCTGTGCGTCTGTCCGCCTGCCAGTTAGGCGTTGTGTCAGTTAGCCGATGCATGATTTTCTTTTTAGCCATTTCGCAGCGTTCAAGTTTCATTTTGGGGAGTTGGTCACTCAGCCAGTTAGCCATACTGGCAGTCAGTCGGTCACTTGCCTGGTTTCTGCTCACATCTCTTACTTGGTATGTGGGTCAAGCCGCGACACTTGGTCTCTCCCCAGCTCACGCATAATGTCTTGATGTATTACACACAAGCCCATTGGGACCCTGGTCCCATACCACATGCGACTTATGTATGGAGGTATGCGGTGTTATTATCCGCTGTAGTTCACTGAAAATAAAACGTATGTATTTTTTATCGCTACAGATGATATTATTGTGCCACATTACGCGTACTTTGCTCAGTCGAAATGGCAAGTCGAGACCCCAAATTAATGACATCTTAGAGTCCAGGAGCCACTGCGGCAAGTAATCCTTGAGATAATAGCACCAGAATGTGCCTATAAAGAAAACATGAAAGAAAGTTATTGCAGCTGCACTTAATTGTATTCATTTATCAATTCTTAAGTTGCATAAGTTCTCATTTCCACAATGCGGTACTCAATGTATAGAGATCACATCTATCCTATCATTTCATATGGAGTGTTCACAAGGTATTTTCATACGCTAAATGTATAGAGATCACTCCCACCCTATCATATCATATGAAGTGATCAAAAGATATTTCTTTAACACTGGGTTCGTTCGGTATACATGCATATTATCCCATTGATATCGTGTCAATGTCTATTAAGTACTATAACCACAATTGATAGTCAATTAGGTTTCAATCAATATTCACGAATCAAAGCCAAATCTCAATTCATATAAACAATTTTTTGTTTTGTTTGATCGTTGCATAAGCACTTGATATGCAATGAACCGCGCACATTGGGGGAGGGGCAGATAAAATATAAGAAAAATACAAAAAATATACAACTTTCTACAATTATTTTGAAAAGTATTGAACTTTTCTTCTACAACTTCACGCGATTTACGCAACTTTCACGTTTGCCAACAACGAACAAAATAACCACAAGCCACAATAAAACAACAACAACAACAACAACAACTGCAACAGCCGCTTGCATCAAAATGAAAAGCTCCAATGGCTTGGCCCACGCAATGTTAAAAAACAACAACAATAGCAACAACAACCAAATGAAAAACGAAACCCTTTAGGAAATTTGTATGAAATCTGGCGGCCAATGCATAAATCCGTTTAAAATCGCTGCCAACTGCACCTCCGCTTCGAACAACACCAACGCAGACCCTGGGGTTACAATTTTGGATGCACATCGCCAATGCAGAGTGAACAGTGGGCGATGCTTTTTGTGTTTTCTGTGTTTTTTTTTGTTTTTTTTTTTGTATTTTGTATTTTGTACTTTGTATTTTTGGTAGATTTCTTCACGCTTCGAATATAATAAATTAGCATTTTTGCCTTTTCTTACTCTTACTCTTCTTCTTTTGGGCTTACAGTGCTGTTAACAACAGTGAGTTCTGTTAACAGTTTAATCCTAGATAGCAGTGCTGTTACAAACTGTACTGCTGTTAACTCATGCCTTACCTCAATTGGTAAGGTTCCGTTAAAAAAAGGGCTTCTACATAATTGAAGTAAGGACGATGAGTAACAAATTAGTATTATATTTATATATACGGGTTACATACATATTTTATTTAATATTGTTCTATTGATAGTTTAATGTTATATAACAGTGGTGGGTGTAAAGGGAATGAGCTTGTTGTTATCGATTGTCCTGGCTCTGTTAATGGAAGCTGTTAAACTGATTTGGTTGCTATAAAAAAGGTCTGAAAACGTACATAAAGTTAGGTATAATGATTGATGATCTGAACTGCTATTTATTTGCTGTTATCGATAGTCCAAACTGCTTCTGTTAATGTTAACTGTTATGTATTTTTATAACAGGGCTGCGAAAAATTTTAGAAAACAAGGATTGTCATTTAACTTTTATTAGGATATAGTATTTGATCTAGCTCTTCACTTGTTTATATTTATTTGTGCTCAAATTGGAAAGGCATTAGGCTGCTGAGCCCACTGTGCCATATGCCTTGGCTATATAAATCGAGTACGTAGTGTATCAGCATGGATCAGATGGCATCTTAGTGGCTGTATTAATGAGTTTAAACGCAAGCCTTACACGATCTCTGGTGGATTTGGAGAGCTTTTGTTTTCGAGTTGGCTAAGACAGAGATTAGGCCCAACTATAGATCGTGGCATGGGGGCGTCTCTTGCGCGTTGGCAGCAGCGGCAGCACATCGCATATCAAAATGACACCATTTGTGGTCCATGGAGTAGTATCATGGCAATAGACACAAATATTGTGTGGGGGATCGTGCGCCCATTAAACTCCTCTACATATAATATACATATATATAATATATATAAATATATGGGGGCGATTTTATCAAGTGGCGCACGTTTCGAACTGAAGATTGTAAGTTAAATAGCTCGTCTTGATTCTGGTCTTTTGATTAATGCCAGCCAATAAAAGAGACTACTAAATTATGCCAAATATATTTTAGCTTGTAAATGTGTGTATATAAAATACGATTAATCAATTTATTTCTCAACGTTTCGATATGGTTTTCTTTCTTGTAGCTACAATTTCTGGAAATACCCAAATATCAACACACCTACAAGTCTAATGAATGATTCCATATGGACAGGTGAGTTGTAGATTAAATTATCTTGAAAATTAGCTACCATTTACCATGTTGTGTGTCATTGAACTCGCTATTTATGATATTATCACAGCTGCTGCTCGATTAACTCGCTAGAAATTTAGAAATTTCGTTTTAATATCAAACTATCTTTGATTTAAAAGACAGCTTTCTATACAACAAACGAGTTACTTAATAATTAATAATAAGTCTGTACTAATTTAATAAGTAAATACATAAAATCAATATATTATTTCAATCAATCTTGATAAAATTGTCAGAATTTCATTGCCGCATACACCATACACCATATATGACCATAATAAACACAGTTGCTCCGGTATTCATTTCTGCAGCAATTTAGGATATCTTTGCGGAATTTATGTGCCGGATCGTTCCAACTGACAGACGGTTGACAGTGTGACAGCATTTGAAAAACGCCAAATTGCCCGCCGGCTATCTCTGTTTGTATGTGTTTTGTGTGTAGAGCATAAAAATCTCAGGCAAACTCAATCTGTTCAGCCAATTTTTGTCTTGTATGCAAATTATTTGTGTGGTTTTTTAATTAACGTAGACATAGTTTTGACTGCGTCGTACACCCAGTTTGTGTGCACTTGTTTAGCCTGGATTTCCCCCATACACAATATCAAATATTGAATCACAATTGTGAGTGTGAATGTGTGTGAGTGTGAGTGTGAGTGTGAGTGTGAGTGTGAGTATGAGTATGAGTGTTGTAAAGCATACACAAATTTACTTAATGTTTACTTATGCTAATCGCGCCCATTAATCAGACTTGTTAACGACTTGGTACACGAGCCAAAAGGGTTCGAGCGATCGCAACAAAAATCCACAAAAAAACAAAAATTTAAAAAATAAAAAACAACAAAAAACTACAGCAATACAATCAAACTGGTCATACAATTGTATGGGTAGCTAAGGCATACGTAAATGAAATTGATGGATTTTTAAATCAGTGAAAAAATGCTTATGAATGCGTACAAATATCATAATGCAGGCAGGCAGCATGCCCAGTAGTGAATGGGGTGGAGTCTTCAGTAGTAAAAATACGCATATAAATCATGGGCATTAACTAAAACCTATTTAAAACCCATAACAAATAAGAGCATAATACGAATTAAGTTCACACATTTCGTACAAAAACAAGTTAAACTGATTTTAAAGTTCGTTTGCTTGGAAATTGTGTAAAGTTTCTATTGGGCTGTTCGACCGCGACGCACGTGCCATAGCATTCAGCATCCGAAACAACAGCAACAAATCACGAATGTAAAGAGCAAAGAAACAATGAAAAAAGAGGGGGAAGCAAACACCAGACAAACGAAAGTCGAAAACATACATCATGAAAAGCTTGAAGGAAAACATAATGGAACACTCACAAAAAATAAAACCCCGACGCACTTTTCGCTTTTGAAACGAGGCAAGCGGAACGCATGTTCCGTGTTGCATTTGCTCGAAATATGAAAAAAAAATAATATAGTGGAATACAACTGATGAAATGTGCATGATTTTTATAATTTACACGTCGCTGTTGCCCCTCCGTTGCGGATACGGGTTCCATACTTGCCTGTTCCCACCTTCTCGTTTCCACTGCCTTACTCCGAGCTCTAATACAGCCGAAGTTGAGCGCGTGCGCAGCTCATGGCTCGTTGAGCAGGCGAAATGGGCGAGGGAGATGGTGCAGCGAGGGGGGGGGGCAACAGAGGTGTTGAAAGCGAAGACAAATATTACACATTTAATTATGACAAGTTGGCTCGGAGATGGCTGTGTTTGGGGCAAATGATGATGATGACTTTTCGCCGCCAACTCAAAGCGGGAATTACAACGAAATTCCCCCGAAACGCAGTTGAAAATTGTCGTGGGATGTTTTTCTTTGAGGTGCACATGTGTTTCGTATTGTTTTAGCTGGTTTTTAAGAGAAAGAGAGATAGAGAGAGGGAAAATGAAAACCCAAATTGTTGTCGCTCAAGTTGTACAATGCCTTTTGAACTTGACAGTATCTAAGATAGAATTTTGTAAAGATAATCAAAATTATGTATTACTTTAGGGCGTCAAACATATGATAGGGTTTTGAGGGTTGCGTATAAGTGATTCCAAGATTTAAAAAAAATTATGCAATTTAGTTTCACGCTTTATTAAAACTCATAGATATAATTATGAAAATAATGTTAACTCTGATAGAAACCATACTATTGAGTACTAAGATGCCGTAGTTCTATACAAATGATCATAAAGTAAAGAATGATCCTCTCTAATATGGTGCTGCAGGCGTACCAGTCTGCGATGTATCTTTAGATAAGGTCGCATTGTGGCAGATAAACATCTGAGAAGGCCCTCCCTCACTTCCTTCACCGTAGACACTTGATAGGTATTCCTTATAGCTAAGGTGCAGGTTAGATCATCTTCACGATTCTGGAGTAGGGCAATGTGTTCTTCGATAATGTTGATGCGACGTTTGAGATCCTTTTTTTCGGCAAGTAGATCGCGTTCGCGCAACTTTTGTTCATACAAATATCCTATGACTTCCTCGGAGAGATTTGCGTATTGTTGTGCCAGGGACATATTGATTTGGTTAAAATAAAACTTGAAATTTAGCGTAAATTTAGTAAACAGTCTCAAACTGAATGACAAAATAGAAAATGATGATTGCTAAATTCAAAATCTAAAATGGAATACTTGTTTTAAAATTCAATTAATATTTATTTAACTTGTCGATCCTCTCAAATATTCGATATTCAAGCAAAGCTTATGGAATTTCAGCCGAGCCCAGACAATGGCTAACAGATAAACAGTGAACAGTCAACAATGCCAATGCTAATAATAATAATAAATTATCGACACCTTCAGCTACTCAGATTCTCAGGAAAGCACCTCCCCCCAATGCGGATCTATTGATTCTGCTATTTAAACAAAGTATTCTATTCGAAAAAAAAAAAACAACACTTCGATCTTCAATGCCTTGTCGTAGTTCGATTGCTATTGTCTTCCTAGCATAATTTTGATTTATGTAAATTGACTTAATGGCCTTTTGTTGTTGTCTTTGTTGTCGTAGTGCTAAATGGTTAAACACTGCCTATGAGTTATTTGATATTTTAGTCAAGTATTTGTTTATCAGGTCCAGTAAGTAAATTAACAACATTAATAATTCGTTAAGTTTTCATATAGATTTACATTTGAAGCTCAGGGTTTTATACATCGATTTATCGCTTTGCTATTAGAGATTTCTTATGGCATAGAGATAAATCAAATTGAAGAAGCTCTGTATATAATTTTTAGACATCTTCATTAGCAAATAAAGATTAATCGAATCCAACAAATCGTCACATTTAAAATTCTTTGCTATAATGTAACTTGAAATATCTATCTATCATACAAATCTTCCACCATCGCTCATATCGGATTTTATTTATGATACAAAATTCTCAATTGTAGCCCAATTCATTTATACAACTCTTGCCGTCAAAATTTAACGGAATTGCCTTATGAACTTAAGTTTCTTTCTGTCATTTTTATTATTATGCGAAAGACCACACACAGAAGACGCAAACTATTATTGTTGGGGTCATTTTTGAGCATTTTAATCCTTTTCTTCTGGACAACAATAATAATAACGAGCGTAAGCTGGAAAAAGGGTGCGTTGCCATGGGACATACAAGTTGATTTATAAACCATGGACGCTTCGTATGCCTCATATTTCTATGGCTTTCACTGTCGCGTCGCAGCACCCACAAAGAGTGAGGAGTGAAAATTAACTTGAAATGAAGACATTAAACGAGTTAATAAAACAACAAAACCCGCAAGGAAGGCGCGCCAATTGAAATTTATGTAAATTTGTTTCAGTTTCGTTATGGAACTCTCTTCTGGCTTCTGGATTAGACTTGTACCTGGACCGCACCCTGACCCGGATATGCCTAAAGTCTCCCATTTTGGCTTAAGTTCACAACTCAATTGCCTATAATTGCAGTTGCATGTGTGTGTGTATGTTTTTTTTTTTGCTTTTACCTTGTTGAAAACAATTTCTATTTACATTTATGACTCCACGAAATTTCACCTCTAAAAAAGTAACATAAAATACATAAATCCCAAACTAACTTTATGTGTGGCCTGGCGAAACAGTTGTACAACTGTTGAACAACATCTGTGCAATAGATAAAACCGAACTTGTTTTCCACAGTATTTAACCATAGGTCACAATAACTAAAAAAAACCTATTAAAAATATTCCAAAAGTGTCATAACTACAATAAAATATAAGATAACTCTGTGTCGGTGGATCACTTTATTTTATGATTAAAAAAATGTTATATAAAATTAAACACAGGGTCTAAAAATATGTGAAAGAAATTTTCTTTTAATTTAGAAGGAGTTTTATATTGGTATGATTGAAATAGATTTGCAGAAATATTGCTTATTGCTTCTTTAATTGAAATCTTATAATATCTAAGTTACTGTCTTCCCCACACAAAAGTACAAAGTAACAAAGTTAAAGTTCAGCGAAGTATTTATTATATATTATTCGTTTATAAAGCTAATGAATTATTAAGCGTAGAAAATTTGTGAAAGTATCCCACCTTGTACGATAATATTGAATAGTTATATTATCGTAATCGACAATCGATTTAATTTAATTGATTTAATTCTTTAAAATTTCTCTTCAAATTTTAAAATAATCTTCTTTATTTTTTTTATTTAGTGGGCCTCAAAAGTTTTATTCAAAACAAAATTTCTAGAATCTTTCATCTTGAATATTCTTAAGTCTAATAGACACAAAATGTCATCAGACATTTTATAATGTCTACATTGCTGTTAATATGCCCGACACTTGTGCACGTCAGATGTAATGGCCCTAATTTGCACAGTGCCTGTCATAAGTATATGTCCCATTGTGCGCTGTCATCTAGAAGCCACCATTAAAAGGCGAGTAATAGAGAGACAAAAAAGAAAGAGAGACATCATAGTATGTGTGTGTGAGTAGATCATTGCAATAGGCTTTAATTTGACAACTGAAAAGCAGAAAATGACACGAGAGCTACACTGCGAGTCGACTCGACTCGGGTACTCATTAATCTGTCTAAATAAAGAACGATTCAACTGAAATCAAGCAAAGATATAAACATGAACAATTTGCGAGCAAAAGTTGTAAATTGATCGAGCTCCAAAAATGGCCAACGTTGAACGCTCTAAATTTGATATTATTTTTATTTTCATATGAAACGTTTGTAACAGATTTCCATTTGGAATCAAAAAGTGTTTTTCAGCCTTTTTTCTGTATTTTTCATCTTTTTGTGTGGCTTTTGGCATGCGGCGTGTTTGGAATATTTAATTTGCTTGGTGTTTGAGCTGAGATCATTAGGGCCACAGCAGGTGGAATTTGTTAAATATCAATAGATTGTCGTTGTTGTTTTTGTTGGTGTTGTTATTCGTTTGGTTTTTGTTGTAACATAAATAACAAACGAACTTCTTTGAGCGCTAAGCGGGATTTGCATAAAAGTCGCATTACAGCCCCAATTTATTTGTAGTGCAGTGTTACAGTAGGAGTTGTTAAAACATATTTATAACATTGGCACAGTGGTGTATTTGAAATTCCGTATTTCGAATTTCAAATTCCAAAATTGATAAATTAGTTTAAGTATAATAAATCGAATATTTAAGTAACACAAATAATATGGTAATCTCTGTGTAGCATCATGGGGGATCCAATCGCATGTTTTACGCTCTGAAATGTGGGTGGTTCATGTCGTGGAAGTGTGATAAATGGGATTGTTTATGATAACAGCATTATGGAGAAAGTTCAAGTCCAAGTGGAACAAATGTAAAAGCGGCACAAGCCCAGCTGAAATAGAAAACTTAAGGTTTAATTAGAGCTGTGGTAAAAAATAAAAGTGAAATTCGAATAAAACCAGAACTTCTAGGAAAATAAAAAAAAACCTGACAATACTATGATTCGAAGTCTGTAAGTAGGAAACAAGTGTTATAGGAAATTACTAGACAAAAAATCCAGTTTAGCCCTGAGCTCATTTAAAGTTTACAGATTGTTAAAGCTCAGGCACTCTAATCTGATATTATGAACATTTGTATTTATTATCGATTATCGATTGTATATTTTAGCATATGTTTAGCGATCTTTTTAACGATTTTCAAAAGATTTGTGCGATCGATTTGCTCACTCATTAAATAGTTTTAATATTTATTAATATTTTCGGCACTTGATTTGTTTACATTTCCACAAATGAAATATTTACACAATTCTCAAATGAAATATGTACTAATTCCAATTTAAATTAGTTGCCAAACACGCCGCGCGTGGTTACGCCTTGAAATCCGAATTGAAATTGGGATTATACATATTTGGACCTTATCGCCTATAAATGACGCCATAAATTTTCTGGCTGGCAGTTTTGAGCTTGAACCTGGTCCCAAGACGGGTCAGCGACTCATATTTTGTTTTTGTTTTTTTTTTTTTTGGTTGATAAGCTTTGACAGTTGTTTTAATTTTCAATTAGATTATATTTGGAATCAACATTATGTATACCCCGTACGGATAATATGAAATAAATAACACAACTTCGGATATATTCAGCGGTAGTTTCTAAAAACACCTTATTATAGAAAAATATTTTAATATATACAATTCAGTTAGGGTAGTTCCTAGTCTATACAGAAAGATTGAAGATTGCTGTGTATGATATGTATTGTCATATTTTACTGTTTTTTATGAGAGTAAAATCACTTAGCATAAATATTTTAGGTTTTTCTTTGGGCCTTTTAATTGTGTGGAAATTAACTATGCAACACCAAGACAATTTTAATTGTTTACAACGAGCTTTAAATTTATGATTGCTTTTTCTTTACATTTGAATACTCTGTCAATAGTGTGCACATCCATAGCGGGTAGTATTAGAATATTAAACGAACCTTAAGAAACTAATTAGTAAAAATTGTTTTAAGATTGTGGGATTATGTATATTTTTACAAAATCTAGTATAAGAAGCAATATTCTATTTGAATCACTTCAAACTATATAACATTTAAATACAATTTAAATAAATATATACAAAATTGATAAATTCTATTAGAAGAACAAATATTGTTTTTCAACAATCCATTGTCTATATAAATTGTACAGTTGTTATATTAAAACTATGCGGAGTCGTATTACTATAATTGTGAAGTTCCAGAATATTAATTTGCTTTTATATATACAAGGTATTTTCTTGGAAAATATTTGAAAGTAGTGATACATTCACTCGCATAAGAGAACTTTACAATAGAGTCTGTAAGGTGAAATGTTTGTCATCATTCCAATGTGCATTTTCTTTACCGCTTAATAAATTTACCTACAGTTAATGAAATATAGGGTATACATTTATTGATCGTATTCGCCTCGAGCATTTCGCATGATTTCTGTGCTGTGCCCAATCGATTTGCACTCAGCCAAATGAGTTACACTTGTGTTCATATATATAGCTCTGCTTATAGTACTTCCTTTATTGGTTTCAATTTTATTTTGAGGTCTTTTCAATTAGCATGAACAATATGCTGATGCAGAGAGAGAGAGAAACAGAGCGAGAGGCGGCGGAAGAGAGAAAGATAAATCTGCACTATACAAGTTGATTAGTTCAATCATTATTAATTTATTCGCTGGTCATAAAATGTTATTGCTCAACTTTGAAAGTCTTAAATTATGAGTATCTTATTGGACATCCTGGCGTGAATTGTCTAAATATAATAATATTTTTCGTTTTGGGGCACATAAAAATCAACAACAATGATTTTCATTTATAGATATTGAAATTCCTCGGTTTAGAAAGTGTGGCCCATTTTATTGACTACATAAAATAAGGGAGTTAGAATGCACATAATAAACATGAATAGATTAAATGCCGGGTAAATTTTATATTCTATCCAAACTATTCATAGCTGTACTGTAACATACAGAAGAAAACATTGTTCGATCCCTTAAACCAAAAAATGTGTGCACTATTATGGTGTTATCTATAAAACCGAAGGGTAATAATTCACTTTGGGGTTTCATATTTCGTCAGCAAATATTGAACTTCACTTTCACTCTACCCTCGCTTCTAACAGCAAGGAACTCTTTCAATTATTGTAAATACACTCGTACATTTTTTTTTTACCAATTTTGACAGGTGAAAACCATAAAATGCCCGGAAGGGCCTGCAACTCAACTCACGTGTGATAAGGTCCACCAAAGTCATGGGCACTTCCGTGCGGCCAAAATGACTCAACCTCAATCGCGGCCAGAATTATTGAAACAAAGGAAATATCGATCGGCTCTACTGCTACCTGAGCGTGCACATTACAGAAGTTAAGCTGTAAATTACCTCAAGACCCGGACCCCTCGCTCCGGTTGACGAGTTGACGAGCGACAGCACTACGTTCAGTGTCTACCACAATTAGCATATTTAGCCATCGAAGAGATAAATTCCACCAGACTGAGTCTAAAGAAAATGCCAGACAATGGTTGAGGTAGCCGTATATTGTCATAGATACAGGTTTTTTTGATCAGCTGCCCACACTTCGGGGTCGTCTGCTGGGTTTTATGTTTGCTGTACATGCTGTGGCATAAGCAAACAGTATGCGATCCTCGAAGGTTTGTGTGCAACATCATCAACAGCAGCTGTGATTTCACACGTCCTCTCAGAGTCAAGGTTGACAAAAAGGGAACAGGATCTGTTTATACTATACGTAGCGTGGGCGAGACCGATCTTATTACACAGATCATAAAGAAAACAAAAGTATTGCTCTCGATATTCCGTTTAGAGTACAAGTTTGGGTTTTTTGTTTGGCCAACTTACACATGCATACACACTATGAGTGTATATAGATATTGAAGTAAGTTGGTCGAATCGTGATTCAGTTCCATTAACGTGATTGTCATTATTTTTCTAAAGTGAAAATCGTGACTAAAGTTCTAAATTACATTAGCTTGATTAGTTTGAGTTTCTTTCATTCTGTTTTTCTGTTTTTCCCCCTCTGTTGTCGATTTTCCTCAATTACAAAATTCTTCTGCGATATTTCGACTTAACTAAGCTGAAGTTTTTCTGCAATTAGTAAGATGTATTATCGGCAATATATTTCATAGTAATACATCTAGTAGGTTAATTTGAATTGTTTTTAGCCAATTGTTCAGTATAGAATCATCGTGTTTATCAACTAAATGAACAACCATGGAACTACTTTGGACGATGTGTTTCATGGTGTATTACCATTGCGATAAGATCGTTATAGGCTGGTCAGTCGGTCGTCTGGATATATCACGTGCCCATTTACGTCGAGACACTAATGTCAATTTGTTGGGCTACCAAATTAAAACGCCGACTCAGCAAAGTTTTTATCCTTGTTCTGGTCACGTCCCTTTGTCGCTCAGTGCCATGTCGGACGTCGCGTCGTCTGTCAATCTACAGAGTTGCTATACCACGACGATCCCAAACAGATTCTGTACGGCAGTTAATGTTGTTGTAGTTGTCGTTTGATATATGAGCGCCCAACCCAGCCCTGTTGCTGCTGCTGCTGCTGCTGCTGCTCCCAACAAAAAACATAACGAACACAGCAGAATGGAAAAAAAAATACGTTAAACCCCGCAGGCCCAAGCCCAACTTGTTGTTGTTGTTACTCCTCTTCTTTTACTTCTTCTGCTTCTGCTTCTTCTACTGCTTCTTCTACTGCTGCGCAGCGGCCACAGCCGGTTCTCAAAACAAACATCTTCGTGGGACGTGCGCGCGTCGCCTCGCCTCGCGTCGGCGTTTTTCGTTTCGTTTGCTTTGCTCGCTCTTTCGCTCACTCAGTCGTTCGTTTTTGTTCGCTCTTTCGCTCACTCAGTCGTTCGTTTGCTCGTTCGTTCATTCGCTCAATCGTTCTTTGCTGCGCTCAGTGAAGTTCATTTGAACTTGCGCTCGTCCATTCGTTCGCTCTTTGCTCGTTTTGTTGTTTTGTCTGATTCTTCGCTTTGCGCTCTCTGTGTTTGCTGCTGGAGTTTCTGCTTTCAGTTTGTTTTGACTCGCTGCGCGGTTAACTTCGTCCAAGTGTTGGGAACGCTGCGCGAAGCGTTTGAAAATTCCCTGTATTCCCTGTGTATCGCGATTTTGTTTTTAATGCGCAAAGTAGAAGAGATAAAATTTATTGTATTCGTGTTGTGTGATGTTTGGCAAATGAAAACAAAAAAATTCTATATAATTCCTATATAAATTGTGAATGGTGCAGCATGATGCTGTTGATGATGAATAATTAATCTTTGCTCACGCTATCAGGCTTTAAAAAAATATAAATATACATGCTTAAACACAACTCTTTGACAATCTGAATGGGCATAATTAATATAATCTATTTACACGCTACGTGACAATACATACATACGAAGTAAGTCTATGCGAAATGTGATTATAGATCACTCAATAATCAGTTTATGCGTGGCGCTAGTATGCGATATGTGGAAATATGCATCATGCATCAATCAAAATTCCAAAAAAAATATATTAAAAAATTCAAAAAGTAACGCTTTCACTTACTATATGCATACCTGCATATGGTAGATAGCTCATTTGGTTATATAATCGCAATATGTTGTAACAATATGTTGTTGTTGGAAATTATTAAAGATATCATTGTAATGCTCATCCGATGTGTCTTGTCTCATTTGCAGAATGTTAATCTTAAAGTATGACAATATGCAGCATCAGCTGTGGCTACCAATACTACTGCTCTACTTAACCCTACAATGCCCCCAGAATACCAGAGCTCTAATGAGCAAATACCAAGTGCAGCCAGACTATGAATTACTGGAGAACGATTCGCGTTACATATCATACCAAGGTAAGTGGTCAAAAGTCTATCAATGGATTATCAAAATATAAATTTAAAAGAATAATATTGGTAACACATTTCGGAAATTTGTACAAAAGTGTGTCAATTGCTTAGTAATCAATCAAGTTAGGGCTTTGAGAAATTTTGGGTTGATGCCTGTCAACCGTTAAGTAGTTTTCCAGTAATCAACAGGTCTTTCGAGTATCTTAACAACTATACAATATAGTATACGAATTATATATATACTAACATTATTTTGTTATTCCCATATTCGTGATTGTTTATTGTTTGCATATATAAATATTTGTACTTTTACCCATGTTGTTGATATTCAGCTTGAGGAATTTTTTTTTTAAGTGCAAAGTCAGCATTAAGTTGAGTTTATATTAAATCATATTTGTTTATTTATTGCATAGCCACTATATCATTTACTGTTTATCGCATATTCCATACATATTGAATGAATTTTACGATCAAGACAATATCTGAAATGTGTTTACGTGTTGCATATAAAAAGAAGGTCTACTCTATGAAACCTTCTCTATAAAATTTGTTGAAATTAAATTGTTTATTGATTTTGTGTTGCTTTTCAGATTTAATGTCAACAGCCAAACGATTCTACGAACCCGAAACATCTTGGTATTCCGAGTTGTTATACGATGTGGCCCGAAAGCAAGTTATTGTTGGTGCCAGGTGAGTTCCTAAAGTGTTAGAATAGGCCATAAATTGACTCATCGAATGATCGAATGCATGAATACACTCATTATGAGTGTTCGAACGTGTTGCTATAGCAGGCTAAAACCAAGGCGGAAACTATTACATTTTTCGCAAATTGAATTTACTTCAATTTCAGCTATATAGTAAGACAAGAACAACATCTTATCGACCTCCCCAATATAAAGAAATAATAAACAGTTCTACGACTACAGCTGATTGCGTAAAAGCCGAGAGTGTTGATAATGTAAAATCTTGCGGCTAAAATCGAAAGTGCACGCAACAAGTTCACCCAAAATCTAGAGCTTATCGCTTGGAGTTATCTAGGGGAAACACTACCGATAAGACTGATAATGCCATAAGCAAAAGCATAAAAACGAAAAACGAAAAATTAAAAATTAAAAACAAAGTTGAGCAAACAGTATGAAGCACCGCAGTGCAGGCAACAAGTGGCAGCCTGCCTGTACATAGTAAGATATAAATATGAACAATCACACACTCGCACACACTCACATACAATCACACACTCATACACTCGCACACACACTCACATACTCACCTATAGAACGATTATTTGTTAAGCAATTTGATGGTACCTTTTGTGGGTATTCTCAGGCCTGTTTTATGTGCTTAACGTATGGACAAAGTTTGCTTTTCATTTACCTCATTTGCTCAGCAAGAGATGGAGAGAATGAGAAAGAGAGAGAGAGAGAGAGAAAGTGAGAGAGGGAGAGAGAGAGACAGCGTGTGTGTGGGAGAGAGCGCGAGAGTTACCCATAGAAGATAAGAATTAAGCGTGGTCCCAGCAGATTTTAAACCCTTGCTTCATCATTGCCTCGTTGCCTCGTTTATCATTCTGTTGTCTTCTGTTTTTTTGTTGTTTTCTTACTTATTTCTTTACCTACCTACCTTCTTCTTCTTTTTCTGCTGCTGTCGTCAATCATTTGTCACACGTTTATTTTGTCTTTTACTTTGATTTTTCTTGAGTTTTCTTTACGTTTTTATTACGTTCGTTTCTGAAGTTTCTTTTTACTAGCTCGTACTATGTCGCCGATAAGGAAGGGCAGTTGCTCTACTTAGTTATATCAATATGTATGCATATCAGTACTTACGTATCTGTATAGGCTCACAGATAACTTTACTATAGATAGCTGCGTGGGCTCTCGCTCTCTATAAGGTGTGGGCTCTTTTGATAGCAACTAAGCAGAACAACTAGACTGGTCAGAAAACCGAATAAGTCTTTAATGTTGGGACTTACGATAGTATATTGCTGTGCCAACTAAATCAGAGCATTATATACATATCAAAGATATCACATATTTTCAAAATTTTATTTAGTACAGAACAAACTTTATATGGTGTGAAATATTGCAAGGTTCTTGAAACATTTTTACAGATCTCTATAAGTTTTGTTGATTCCAATATAACGAATATTGTATTGCTTGACTATGGTAGTTGTTTTTCAATCGTCTTTCCTACGAATCATGATTTTGACAGATTTCAGCGAGAAAAAGACGTCCCACCACACAGAGTCCTTCGTATCCTCCGCATGATCGTAGTATAAACCATTCAAATTTCTGTCAAGGTCAAAATTTGAATACTTCTCTACTTTATTTAAATGCGTTCAATACTTACGTGTAGGCATCCTCTTGACCATACCACCATCCGCCCTTATACGCTCCTGCAGTTTTTCCAGTACTGTCCCGATCGTGAGTGTGGAAGTTATTACCAATATTATTGCTGAACCAATCGGAGGCATTCCCAGAGAAATGGCCCAAACTTTTCAATTCGTACATATCCTCTTCAGTCGAAATCGTAAAATTATCATAGCGGGCAAATTGAACTTCATCATTGAACTTTTGCATATAGATATAGAGTTCATGACGATGTTGCTGGGTCATTTGGTAGATTTTCTCTAAGCCAAGAAAGAAATCTCCGTTAAATGAACCAAAACCATTCTTATAGCTTTTCCAATCTCTATTGAAATCTTCCTTGCCATTAACGCGCTGCTGTATCACAATCCAACCTGGGCCAGCTATAACATTATTATATAGTACCTCGAATGGTTTAAGGTTAGACACTTCGACTTCTTGTATATCCAGAAACTGTTCAAACGCATTCAATTCGCTGAGAATTTTGTTGTCGCTTATCTTAACCGCATTGCGTTTGATTTCATCAAATATTTTCGTAATTCTTTCAAAATTGGTATCGATATTCATATTATGGAAATTTAAGAGTTGCTTACAGCGCTTCAATTCCTTTTGACTTTTACTATTATTTTCAACCTGTTCCTTTAATTCCTTGATCAAATTATATTTTTCATTCAGCTCTTGTTGTTGTTTTATCATATGATTAGTTAGATCTTGAACAATGTCACATTTTACTCCGATCTTATTGTGCCCCAGATCATTTATTAATGCTTTCAGCTGTTCCACTTCGGCTTTGAGTGTTGTATCTTGACATTTATTCACGTTCTGCTCCTTCAGCTCTTTGAAGTAAGTCATCATAGAGCTAACGTCTTGGCATTCCTACGATTCGACCTTATAGTATATTAGTAATAATCTTTGCCTTCTTTCAAATAATATTTGTATTTACCAGATTTTCGCTCGCTGCGACTGTCAGCCATAGGAATAGCACATAGATCGGAAATTGTTGAATTGTGAGTTCCATATTTTGAGCTTCTTAACCGTAGAGTACCGTACAGCAGACTGAATCTCTGGAACGAACCACAAACTGAGATCAGCACTGTTTAGCTCAATTCGCTTATTGCCAAATTATTAATGACAGATAGAAGAGCTAGAAGTTATCTCTTCAGAGTTGAAAAGTCAGTGAGGTCATTGAGTCTGATTATGCGCTATAAAATTGAAAATTTAAATATTTTGGTTTGTATTTTAAGTGGAACCCGTTTGTTTGAATACCCTGTAATCTAAATATTTTTTGCGTGGAGCTTTTTCTAATCTCAAACCGCAATATAACTGTAGCACTAGTATAGTTATTGTTACGTTTTCTTTCTCTTTCTCTTTCTCATTGTACGAGTTGTGGTTTTATTTTTATGATTTTGTGGTAGGCTCATAAAAGTCGGGGCTAAATAATAAGTAGAGCTCTATTGGGTTAATGTGTTTTTTTTTGTGTATATGTTAATGCTGTTTGTATGTATTACATACACATACATATACACATATATACAGTGTTATAAACATATACACATATACACATACTTGACACGACTAACAGATCGGATTACAACTTCGGCTTTCATGTTATTGCAATGAAGTCGGGGACGATCTCAAGTATTGACGAGTGACGAGGTGTCGTGCCAACTGCAGGTCCCTTAAACCCTCAATCCCCCCTCTCCTTCTCTATCTCTCCACCCGATTGGGCTCTCTTCTGCATACTCCCATTCCATAATGTCTGTCCCTTTAGTGCAGTGCTCTGGGGTCTTGTGGCCCGAAATTTGATATAGACTGCATTAAAATAATATACATGGCATTTTGTTTTCGCTTTCATTACTCTGCTTCTCTCTCTCTCTCTCTCTCTCTCTCTCTTTCCCTTCTTCTTTTACTTTAGCTTCTGCTTCTACTGCATTCGTTTTGAACCTTTCATAAAGTGCGGGGTCTTTGGGTTTGTTTTTTGGTTTTCTGCCCTGTCAAATGGACCGTGCGAAGCATTTCAAATGTTTATGCATTTCACTGCACACAGCGCATTATGTAAATACCAAAATGCAACATTTAATAAACAAATCGATGGCGTGCCTAAACTAAATCATGAAACACTAGTTAGTGTTATTAGTTAGTAGCAGCTGAAGTGAAATTTGAGTGATTTGAATATTAAATTCAGACAGTTATTGATTCATACTGTGAATTCAGTTTAAATGTAAATCTTATGCTTATAGATAAAGTAAAAAAATACCTATAGATATTCCAAAGATAAATTATAATTTCATATATATTTAAAGTTTATTTGAACAATTCATCATATGATCTTTTGTTAATATGACTTATGAAAGTATGCTACAATCCCTAATATAAGAACTGAACATGAACCAACTTTGACAGCATTTGCTGAGACTGGAGCTACTGTAGCCACAGCTATGGTATATCAATTCAGCAGCGAAATTGAAATCAAATTTAATCAAGGCGAAAACATGAACGTGTGTCACACTGTGCCGCACTGTGCCCCACTCTGCCCCACTCTGCCCCACTGTGCCGCTCTGTGGCAACGAGCAGGAGGCGTTTTTCACTCATTTTACAGCTGAAATCAAAAACCGAACGAAAGCGAAATAATAATAAACTAAATAAAATTGTGTTAAGAGTTTATTTATTTATTTTTTTCATTTTTCTATATTGAGAGTTAAGGAATGCGCTCAGCGTAGGCAGTGCAATACTGCGGCAGTTGCAGTTGCAAGTTGCAAGTTGCATGTTGCAAACTCAAAGCTGTTATTGCTGCTGTTGCTATTGTTGTTACTGCTGCTGCTGTTGTTGCTGGTGCTGTTGCTGTTGCTGTTGCTGTTGCTATTTGAGCTCTTTACGTAGCAACGGGCCAATTTTTAATTACAAGTCCAACCCGCCAGCCCGTCGATAGCCTCAAGCTGTCGCCAAACAGGCGCTAGACAAACGCCCACGCGCGTCGTCCACTTGATCGGAGCAGCAACAGCAGCAACAGCGGCAACAGCAGCAACAGCAGCAACAACGGCAACAGCAGCAACAGCAGCAACAGCGGCAGCAACAGAAACTGGACAGACGGCGCCAACGACAGCTTAAAGCTTTAATAGGTACACGCGACGCCAAGTTTGTATCTCTTTTTCACTCACTCGCTCTGTCAGATACACATGTGCCCTCTCCTTGTTCCTCATGCGGAGTCGGTTGCGGTCTTTGGGCGCACTTTTGTTATCTTGTCGCGCTTGTCGCTCAAAACTTAAGCACGGCGCAAGGTGTGCGAAAAATTGTGAATGCAAATGCGCCAGGCGGCCAAAGATATGAAATATACGCAGTTGCACGGCTCCAAAGATACAGCCGCAGCCAGCAGATACATGAGTGCAGTTCAAGATATATGGACATATAGCCAGAGTTGCAGTTGCAGTTGCAGTTGCAGTTGCAGATACAGATACAGCCGCACGTAACACACTTGAGGTAGAAGGCGGACGACTGCAAATAGGTTAAATGCCTTAGAACATTTTCATTACAATTTAATTATAACTTATTCAACAGTTTTATTTCCATTGAAATGCAATTAGCGCTAAGTTGAAAGTATGTCGGATGAACGAATTGTTTGGATTAGGGGGAATTATGATGTATGAAAACATATGGAAGTAGTATTACTTACTTAACCTGAATACTATATATCAAATAGAAGCAGTTGAGTTGATGTAGAATTGTATCTGTAAATCTAAACTTACATCTAAGAGTGTTATTAATACAGAAATTACATTTAAAAGTACGAAAATGATATAGTTACAATGCCAAAAGTATTTTCTATGTTATATTTAGGTCTAAAAGTATCACTTATACTCCACAGAATATATTTAGTATTTAAACTTTAACTTAGGCTACCTCTAAGGTACATAGCAGATTACTGGTTAGATCGTGTTATCATTAAATATATTGAATCATTATAAAAGGGTCTACAGCCTTCCCTTAAGAATGCCCTTGTTATCTGCTGCATATAAATGTATCTTTATTTACTCGCGGTTTATTTAGTATACCAATTTACTCTATGTGTATCTTAAGTTGATAAATGTTATTTAAAATTATCGTAAATGAGTATAGAGATATAAGAAAAGAATTATTTCCATTTGCTGAGGTGTCTAATCACGTTACGAAGAAGTATAAGACATTTATGACTATACGAAACATTTGTTTTGGGTTTTTCTTCGCGATGTGACTCTATCTAGAGCCTGAAGTGTTACGACAAATATAAAATGAAACAACAGGCAAAACAATGAGCACATATTTGATTTAAGCAAAATGCAACAACAAAAAAAATGAACGAACCTTAAAATAGAGAAACTTGAGAAGTAAGAAGTAAGCAATTGAAGAGAACATATGTATCGACTTTTTCACACCTCAAATGGAATTCGCCAGCAAAACGTCGAGATAAAAGACAAAAAAAAAAAACACAAACTGCTGGATGTAGGGTATAGCAGGGGCGGAGTGAGGAGGAGGGTTAGTTGCTATGCTCGAGGTAATGTTAATTTGCAAGGCCGTTGCTTATCTACGGTTGCCGCCAAAGAAATGGAATTGGAATTGGAAATGGAACAGTGAACTCTAGGCAAACAGCAAAAGAACGACATAACAGAACGAGTTATGGCAAAGAATCTGAGAAATTTACGCTAATTATAGCAATTATAGTTGCAGTTTTTCAGCATCATCTAGAGTTTAGTTTATTTGAAGTACTAATAGCACGTGGAGAGTTTGTTTAAGAAATCTGTTCAAGTTTTAGTTGTATACAATCAAATTTGTATTTATTTATTTTTATGTTTGGTTAAAGGTTGAGTTTTTGCTTTGGGTTTCATGATTTCGCATTTTGTTTGTGTGCTTTTTCAGTAGTTTCGTAACCCATACGCAATCGCACCTTATAGACGTTGCCATAACCGTAAAACCAACAACAATCTTTGCACATTGACATCGACTGTAATTGAATTTTTGCAGCCGTTAAGTCTGGGCGCGATTTACACGCCCTTATTTTGTTTAACGAAATTATTTACGATTTATTTGTTTAGTTGTTTTGTCGCGTTTGCCATTTATTATTGTGCGCTACGCGACATTCATCACATCATTTAGCACGTTTCCATTTCCGCTGTAACTAGCCTCACTTTGGCCCTAATACTCCCCCCGTTTGGCCCATTTTGTAGTACTCGAGTGTTTGGCCTATGTGATTGGGTGGTCTTTCGTTTTGGGCCCAATTCCCAGAAACGACTCGAGAGCGGGGCCTTAAACATGCTTACGTATGATTATATTATTATTGAAGCACTTGATGACGTGCTATAAATGCTTATCATAACCTAACTCAACAATCTGTGACTTTTATATACAGTTACAGTGACATTTATAGTATAGTCACAGCTACAGTCACTCATATAAAGCAGCGACTGTTTTGCGGTTTTGTTTAAATATTTTATAGGATAGATTTATTTAGTGATTAAAGTACTTACTTATGGGGGCTCTCAACGGAACAAACAATCCCAAATAATCTAATACCATTGTTCTCAATTTTTTATTTATATTTTATAAGAGTATAATATAAAGTTGATCTTATATGAATACTAAAATAAATATTAGTTTATACCCATATTACTTATTGCTTATATGCGAATTTTTTGAACTACTTTTTCCACTAACATTGGGAGCTAATAAAACTAAGAATTAACTTGGAAAATATTTATCTCTTATTTTAACAATCTACTAAAAATGATTTTATAAGCTCTTTTGCTTTTTATAGAATATAAATTAATTTAAATTTAGCAAGTTCTTGGCAGATACTAATATGATATGATATGATAATGATATTAAATATTATATTATCTTTTAGTATTTAAATTAATATTTTAAATATATTTTCTTAGTTTGTATTTAAAGTTGTAATATTTATTAAATATTTAATTCGAATGAAGCCAATAAAAACTCTGTTTATATTTATATAAATAAACAGTCGGCTGTAGGCGCTATTAATTTATTTAGTTTTCGTTTCATAGGCCCCCATATAAATAAAATAATTAATGCACATTATTAATTTGCATTTTTTTCATGTGGAGCTTAATTGTTATTGGCCATTTAATGGCCCTACATCTGCCTTCTCCATACAATTAATGACAACTAAAAACTTTTAACAGCTGCCAACGCACCTTACACACACACAGAGACACACAGCAGATACTCACAGATACACACAGATACACATACACACACACACACTGACATACAGATACATACACATATACCCATACACTCACACATATACACAGAGATACACACAAATACACCCATACGCACAGCAAGTCGTTGACAGCTGCTGCTTTTTGGGGAAGGGCGTTTTTGCAAATGCCTGGTCGAGAGCCAGAGCTTTGAGCTCAGGTTACCGCTTGAGCCATGCCACGCGCCACACGCGCCACCACGCCATGCGACAGCAGTTGCTTCAGACTGATTGATATTGGGCGAACCAGGCACTGGCACTAGTTCTGGCCATAGCTATAGCTATAGCTATAGCTATAGCTGTGACTATAGCACCGGTACTGCGTATTCCCATAGATTCAGATCTGATCAGATGCCAAGCGATCCGGTCTTTAGGCCCACATGGCATCAGAACGTTTAACAGTTTCTTAGTAAAGTTCTCTTCTATTGCCAATGCTGTCTATGGCTGTCTCTGGCTGCCTTTGGCCGGCTGCTGTCCATCTGTGGGCTGGATCGGCTTGAGCTATTGCTGGCGTCGTCTGGTCGCTGCGGCATTCCACTGTCTGCCCCACGGTGCCCGCCGCACATTCTCAAACGCTTGTCCAGCCCGAGATGTAACCATTTTTAACTGTCGCCAGTCCAGCATAAACTTAATACTCAATACTATTCACTATTCACTGTTCACTACTCACATTCGCATTCGCAATCCGCAATTCGTATTCGAATGCACTTGATCTATTGATCTTCGTATTCGTTACACCGAATGCCGTCTCAGCACAGTGTAAACTGCATATAGCAGTTGCAATTGCACTGCTTGCCACTGTGGTGCCACGTCTATAGAGATCGCCATGGAATTGCTTAAATATATTTGTATAATTATTAACAAGATAATTCTATAATTATTTATTGTCGAAATTTGGTACTAAAAGCTGTCCTTATGAAGAAATATAATTTAACTATATCTTCACCATTGAACTTCAACATCTTACATCTACGACTGCGGGTGATAGGATGTTGTTGATGGGTGGGTTAAGTAGATATGAAAGGGTAGATAGGTTATGGGAGGATAGATATCTTTGGGGATAGTGGGCATGGGTTGAGCGCCTCATACGATGTTATGTCGGGTGTCCTTTTTGTGAAAGAACCAAATAATAGTCGGAGAAGACGTAACTCAGCATTAAATCATATTAAATATTAATAATTCGTGTATTAAGAGTGCAAAAGAAAGATGAATAAAAATTGTATTAAATGTTCAAATATTGGAAGTTTAGAAAAATGTTTTGCAATAATCGTAATCAAAGTGAATCTAGTGCGTGTTAAATTAATTGATTATAATCGGTATTAATACTGTTGTATATGCTATAGAATAAACAACTTTGTATGCTAATCGAATATTAAAATGCGGCATTAAAGATTATCTATTTCTTAATGTCTCCATTACATATGGAGCTAGTTTCAAGGCAACTAAATAAATTGTATCCACAGCATCTAAACACCATAGAACGCGTTCACTTAGAGCTAATACCATATAGATGGGAGTAATCTTAATAAGCACTTCGATTGGCGTACAAAGCCCGTTAATCTTAGTTCGACCGTTGCTAGTTATGGCTTAATGTGATACTAAAAAAAACGAGATGTGCATAACAATTTCAATGCATATTGAACGCCCACTAGCGTTGGACAATTTTGGGGATATGTCAGCGTATGGCAACCACTGTGCCTAGGTGCTGAATGACTATGGGACAGAGCGGCTGCGTGGCTGCCTGGGCTGGTAACAATTTTACCAGTTTGCCTTGCAGTTCAATGCACCAAGCGGCAACCAGTTCGTAATTGAAATAAAAAGTATTAAAAAAGCCAACAACAAATTATGACAACTAGTATCTAGGATTGCGGCAGGAGTCGGTGAAGGGGTGGTGTTTAGGTTTGGCTTATATTGAGACAACGTTTTTGTGGGCCGAATTTCGAGATTCTCATTCATTTGCCACATATTTATTTATATGTTGGTTTTTTTTTTATATCATTCCCATGGATTTGTCTGATTTTGTCGCGTTTCTTTTGCAGAGACACCTTGTACCGCATGTCGTTCGATTTGAAGCCACTGGAACGGGCTAGCTGGGAGGCGAGACCTGAGAAGATATACTTATGCCAGCAGAAAGGCCAGTCGGAGCGCTGGTGTCGCAATTACATACGTGTGCTCCATAGCTACGGTGAGAACCAACTGTACGCGTGTGGGACGAACGCCTTCCAGCCAAGCTGCTCATGGCGCCAGGTGAGTGGTCGCCATCATTTCTGTCTCCATCTGTCTGTCTATCTGTCTCAGACTCAGACTCTGACTCTGATTCCGACTTGAACAACTACATAACACATTTATCTGTGTGGCTTGTCGTTTTATTGTTTTTCTTCTTCTTACTGCGCAGATGGAAAACCTCAACGTCACCGAGTTTGATGACGGCGTCGTCAAGTGTCCGTTTCATCCCCAAGCAAACAGCACCAGCCTCCTGCAGTCCAATGGCAACATGTTCGTCGGCACTGCCACCGACTTCTCTGGCAGCGATGTGGCCATCATACGCTCCCCCCTTAAATCCAATGCGGTAGGTAGCATAAATAACTAACTAATGGCTAAGCTCAGGCATTCGGTAGCTTAGAGTCTACTACAAGCTTTAATCTATAGTTAATATAAGTATCAGTTATACTATCTCCTCCTCTATGTGTAATCCTTTCTTTTAGTTTTAACTAATTATTGATTTGCTCAAATGTAAGCTTCTAAATTTTTTTGTTTTAACAAAATCTGTTTAATAGATTTTAATTTTAGTATTACCAGTATTTTGTTTCAATTATTCAACTGCGATTATTTTTATTCGCTTAAATCCATTTATCTTCGGTGTTAAACTTTCTTGCATGTCATACAATTATCTATTGTTAAAATTGTAAATTTAAATTGTACCATACTTATACGACTTTGGTTGTAGGTGTTACCCTCTTTTGATGACTCGTATATCTTTGGTCTACGTACTTTCCTAGAGTTTACCTATTATTATTGTATGCCAGTTTTAGTTTGAAATATGAATTGAAATATATATTGATCTTTCTCATCGTATTAACTATCTATCTATCTTCCTTCAGATGACTAGGAAACGCTTCCTGCGCACCAAGCAGTACAACAACAACTGGCTGAATGGGGCTCAGTTTGTAGGTAGCTTTGAAGCGGGCAATTTTGTGTACTTCCTGTTCCGCGAATCCGCAGCGGAGCACATGAGCTGTGGCAAGGTGAGGGTACTTAAAACCTCTTCTACTCTTACACATACTCACTAATATTCTTTGATACTCTTTCTACGACACAGGCCGTGTATTCGCGTATAGCGCGTGTATGCAAGAGTGATGCTGGTGGGGATCAGGTGCTCAGGGATAATTGGACGTCGTTTTTGAAGGCGCGACTGAATTGCTCGTTGCCCGGGGAGTATCCGTTTTACTTTGACGAGGTCCAGGGCATGACCTACGCCGAGTCGGAGCATGTGCTCTATGCCACATTCAGCACAACGGGGTAAGTTGCACTTGTAAGGGTAGCATACAGAATGGATCCTAATTTAATTTGGGTCTCTTGCATTGTAGGAATAGTATCTATGGCTCTGCCGTGTGTGCTTACAATCTGACCGCCATCAATGCGGCCTTTGAAGGCGACTTTAAGCACCAGGATCATGCGGATGCACCCTGGCAGACGGTGAATACGAAGCAGCGTAGCCAGTTCCAGTGTGCCAGCGGTACGACGGAGTTTCGCCATTTGCTGGAGAGTTCACGCTACCAGCTGATGGATCAGGCCATACAGCCCATTGGAGCACAGCCACTGTATCACTCTCGCCTGGAGCGGTTCAAGCACATTGCACTGGATGTGGTTCACACCAAGACAGAGCAACTGCACGTACTCTTCGTCTCGAGCAGCGGCAATCACATCAAGAAACTGACCGTCAAGTATGGCCAGTCGGATGAGCAGCGCTCGCAGACGTGCCTGGTGGAGCTGTGGCAGGCGGATGACACGGGCAGCAGCGTATTGCTGCACATGTCCTACCTGAAGGTGACAGATTCTCTCTATCTAGGCACGGATCTTGCTTTGACGCGCATACCTGCTCAACGCTGTAGTCGTCATGTGTCGCAGCTGAGCTGCTTCAATGCCATGGATCCGTATTGTGGATGGAATGAGCTCGTGGAACGCTGTACTCCACTTGATCCCGGTCTACAGCAACCTTGGCAGCAGCCCGCGGAGTTCAAGTGTCCCGTGCTGAATGCGCCCATCGATGGCGGCTGGTCGAGCTGGTCGGAGTGGGAGCAGTGCCAACAATATGAGCAAACCGACAGCAGCTGCTTGTGCCGGCAGCGCCACTGCAACAATCCGCAGGCTCAGCATGGCGGCTCCAGCTGCACGGGCATCAGTACGCAGGTTAGGAATTGCACCCAGCACGGTGGCTGGACGGAGTGGTCCGACTGGTCACCCTGCTCACAGACCTGTGGCATTGCGGTAAAGACAAGACGACGACGCTGCAGCAATCCACGGCCAGCACACGGTGGACGCATGTGCGTGGGTCCCGAGCACTCTGAGATGTATTGCAGCCACTTGCCGCCGTGTCCGGTAGCCAAGCCGGCGGCCGTCGATGGCGGCTGGGGTCCCTGGGGTGAGTGGAGTGAGTGCAGCGCGCAGTGTGGCGGCGGTTTCCGCATGCGTCGACGTGAGTGCGATGATCCCAAGCCAGTAAATGGTGGGCTGGACTGTCCCGGCTGCCGGTTGGACTACGAGGATTGCAACATGCAGAGCTGCTCCGAGGTGCGTAAGCTCAGCTCCTGGACACCCTGGCTAACCGCGCCCGGCAATAGCAATAACTCGGACACGCATGTGGAGAAACGGTTCCGCTACTCATGTCGTGCGACCAGCTCGGATGCCAGCTCGGTGCGCATCGGTCTGGCCAAGGAGGAGACGCGCAACTGCCGTCAGGATGGCATCTGTCAACGGCACGGGGAGCATGACTCTGGTGATTCAGACACCGACTGGTCACCCTGTAGCGTCAGCTGCGGTGGCGGCTCTCAACATCGTCAACGCGGACGAAATGTGCAGAGTCGCGCCTGTAACATGCATGCCTGTGCCCTGGACAGCGACCAATCACCAGACAACAGCATTGACAATCAGCTGGAGTCGGAATGGAGCTGCTGGACGGAGTGGTCCAGCTGCTCGGTGACCTGTGGCCTCGGCATTAAGCGACGCACGCGCAAATGCCTGGGCGGGCACGAGAAGCTCTGCTCAGGTCGTGCTATCGAAGAGCAGAAGTGCGAAATGGTGCCATGTGAAGGTGAGCATTGACGGCAATTTATATGTTGTGCTAAGCTGTAACTTTATTTCCACTTGTAGATTTCCTTGGCTGGAGTGCCTGGAGCGAGTGGTCAACCTGTTCTAGCGACGGCATACGGCTGCGTCATCGCCGCTGCGAGGTTGAGCAACCCGCATCGCAAGAATGCCGGGGAGCTGAGTTCGAGAAGACGGCGTGTGTACCGGGCGAATGCAATGGTAAGACCGACTTGAATCTAAGCTCACAGGATGAAACAGATAATGTCTGATGTATCTACTTCTTGCATTGCAGATGTGCAGACCGCATCGACACTCGGGCTGTCCGTTGCGATTAGTCTCATGGCGGTGTTAACGGTAGTCTGTTGCCTGGTCACGTATGGCTTAACCCGAAAACGCTACCTGCAGAATGTGGAGGAGGCGCTGAATAGAACCACCACCACTACCGCCAGCTTTGACACGTATCCCAATCAGTATTCCAGTCTACCCACTAAAGATGTAAGATTAACCATAGATGGCATATAAATCGATATTAATGGATCTCTCTCCCTCTCTCTTTTCTAGTACTACGATCAGCGGCCAAAGCGGCAGTCCAGCTTCCGCATGCCCGCCAAGAACAGCAACATCGGCAACGGCACCTTGAACCGCAACAACATGCACCACAACAACACGCCCAAGGTCCTGGCCAAGACCTATAATGACTGCGAAACGGGCACACTGAAACGCCAATCGGCGCTGAACAATTGCCGTGCGAACATCGACGATGAGAAGTTTTAGATCTTAGCTAATGCACGAACTGCTCCTGCGCCCACAATCCACACTAGTGCCATTGTTGCAACAACCACACCAACCACTATAACCACAACAACAACAACAATAACAGCAACAACAACAACAACGAATTGATTTTGCATAATTAGCAATTTGCAAAAGTTCCTTCGCTGACTCACATTGAGTCGTTTAGTATAAGTTTTAGTTCGGTAGGTAAGCGAGCAATACGTAAATATTTAAGCTAATAATAATAATCTATTCCATCAATATCAATCGAAATTAAGAAAAATTGTTAAATTTCTTTTTAATTGTTGTCATGTTTTGTTTCGTGTTCGTCTTCTGTGTACTTTATGTCTAGTATTTACTGTAAGCGGCTTTTAGTATCATACGAAAAGCCAGACTGAATGTTAACATTTTCTATATATATGTATACAAATGTGTTTTCATATGATTTATACATTTCTTATGCCATTCAACACGTCAAATTTTGTAGGCTAGCTGACATATAATTTATCATATTGTAAAGTTTTAATTTTTAAGCTAGATATACAGTCGTATTTCTGTTACAAGAAATTTTTATAAAATTTTCGAGATAAATATATATGACAGATGTTTTACTAACAAATCAAACCGATTGAAAATTCGATTTAATAGTTTTTAAACCATACATAATTTTGCAATTTATTTTAGTATATAATTATAAAAACTTACTAGCGGCAGGTCGGGGCGAATTCGCTTAGCTGTCGATTTTAAGCCACCATAGGGGCGCAATAGCTTAGAATACTAGATAATAATAAGCTTAAGATAATAATAACAACAAAAATTATAAAGACAAAATTAAAGCATCCTTAG
>JBANCZ010000188.1:0-49538 GCA_037040025.1 Sphaerogastrella javana | reverse complement strand
GTCGGTTGCTGTGCGCCCGCAGTCTTTCGTTATACCTGCTGGTATGACGATTAATTTGGAGTTCGACTGTCTCCAGTACTGTCAGAATCAGCCGCAAATTGCCGTCATCATTCTTGACTACCTTTTGTTGTGTTCAGAACTTATGAGAAAGGCCAAAAATGTCATGTACAAAAGATAAAAAGGACACGGCGGCTAATGAAACGCAAAGCAGCAAAGCGTAATAAAAAATTCCTCCAAAGCCAAATGTACCCAAAAAAAACAACAACAACAACAATAAAAGCAACAATGAATAAAAAGGATTTCAAAGCACAATTTCCATTTTAGAACACTTCACCAGCTCTCTCTCTCTCTTCCTTCTCTTTCTCCATCTGTCACTCTTTCGCTTAGTTTGCACAGTTTTCCAGCTAAATTTTAGCATTTCGCATAGCTCTTAGCGAGCCTCCATTGTAATTGTTGTTGTTGTTGTTGTTACAGTTGCCTTTTGTTGAATTGAAACAATTTGTCACTTTTATTCAAGTTCTGCCTATGGGGCTTTGTGCCTACGCCTGGCTAAAGCGCAAGTCCCATTTGATAATGAAATAAATGAAGAGCAAAGAGTTACGACTACTATGGGCCAAAATGTGTAAGTATATCTCGAAATGTTTATATACAGGGTGTTCCAAAATTAATGCAAGATTCGAATTAAAGACATAGTTTTATCATAAAGTACATGATATAGGGGTATTTATGGAATAATATATCGGACAAAGGTTCTCTATGGATATTCACTTGTAGGTCAAAACTTTCCACAACTATTCTATATAAATGCAGATGAATTTCTTTAATGCATGCACGATTATGGAATTGAAATCTGTAGATCTGTGATTTCAAATATATTCATAAAAAGAAATCTGTACTATTGTATTAGGTCTCTAGATCACAATTGACAAACTTTAAATACTATTCCGGCAATATTTTGTATAAAATTTTCCTAATCCTCAACTGTCAGCAGTCGATTAAGTCTTTTTTTTTGTTTGCCATAACTTCACTGCCTAAATGGTTGCAAATTCAAATCTCGTGTTTATTTTGCAGCACCCTATATATAGTATATAAGCATCGTTTCAAAATACAAAAGACAAAAGCCATATTGTATATATTATACGGTCACTGTGATAGCTCTAGGTGCATTAACAATGATTAGATTGCACACTGCTTAACATTATAATATTAGTAGCAATAATTATGTCATAATTGTGCTATAATAAACACAAATTAATGGCATTTTATCATTTGTTTGGTTGTATTTATGTTTAATTATAGCCATATTGTAAACTTACATAGTATATCTTAAGATATTTATTTAAAATTACCAACAATTTATTGTGTTTGAAGAGGAATTGTTTTAGCATATATTCTTTAATTAATTCGTGACATATCAAATAAAATATAAGTTTTAAAAAATAGGTTTTTTTTTTAGGAATTGTTATAATATATATTTTATTTTTTTATTCGTTACATTTTAAATAAAATATAATTTTTAAAAAATAATTTTATTTTAAATTTTATTTCATATATTTTATTTTATTTTAATTTTACTTATTTTATATAAAATTTATTTTAAATAAATTTAAGTTTGTAATAAATAAGTTGTTTATATTCAGGAAATACAATAGCATATATTTTATACTATTTGTATTTTATTTATTCGTTAAATAACATAAACAAATTTATTTATCCACAAAAATTGATCCCAAAATAAGTCACCCAATTGAACTGCTTAGAATAGTATCAAATTCTAGCTAGTCTTTAAATGATATCGTAGTGATTCCATATCCCCACATCACCCCCTTTACTACACCACTGATGCTAGTTGTAGAGCATCTGCCAGCTTTGGGCCATTGCATTATAAGGCTATAAATAACGCATAAAGTGCTTGTTGTGCCTTATTATTATTATAGCGTTTTAAAAAGCTCTCAATGTTTTTGTTTTTAAATACATTTATATAAAATTTACCTTATTCGCTTACCGCAATTGCCACGTGTGAAAAACGTTAAACAAAAAGGAGATAAAAAAAAAATCGCTTAAAATGTGCACAGCGACAGTTAAATTTGATTTAAATGCGAATATAATTTGCATAAGTTGTGTGTGTGGTGTGTGTGTGTGTGTGTGTGTGTATGTGTGTGTGTGTGTGTTTGTGTGTGGTTGTGGTACGCCTTACTTTGCATTAATGCCAGCTGGCCACTTGGCGTAAATAAAATCAATTTAAATCGCCCGACGGCCCAGTTGGAGTAATCAAAATGCCAAAACCAATTCATTTGGCCCAAATGCCCAGACAGTTAGCGGGGGGTTAAGGCCAAAATCTGCAAGTCCGTTTTCGGGCAATATAAACACACACACACACAAGCAAACGCACACACGCACACCTGCACAGGTTGCACAGGTTGTTGACGTACTTAACCCTGGCTGTGTGAGCTGCTTTATGATAAGCCCATGGATTCGTAAGCCAAGTGGCCGTTTGATCTGCTGCTGCTCCTTTGGACTCCTGCGAATCCTTCGACTGCTTCGAATCCTTCAACTCCTTTGGTTCTTTTGGCCCCTTTGGCTGCTGGCTGCCTGTCGCCTTTTGCCCCCCTTTTCGATTTGCAGCCGCATGAGCAAATCGGCCTAAATGTCTAAAGTAACAGGAAATAAATTCTCAACAGCCTTTTGTGCCAATTTATAGCTGATGTTTCAAGCAATAGCCACATTGGGCCACGCCCACTCACCATGCGGCCGCATTGTGTTCATACTCAACCTGTGCTTGATCAAAAGATTTTGGCAAAATGTTTGATTAAATGCGGTCAACTGATCGGGCCTATTGCAGTTCTACTCTAACAAAAGGCCAAGAGCTGAGCATAGGCAAAAATTTTAAATAAATTATTTTATTTTCTTAAATGGTTTTTTATTGGAATTAAACAAGAAATTATATATATAATTTACGTACTTAAATTGAAAAAAAATTGAAATTTTATAGAGTATTTGCAATCGCCTAGAGTGTAGACCATTCATTCGATGGAGTTGATATTCATGCGCTTAAAGGGCAGCCATGTGCCAGAGTTGCTTGTGCTTCTGTTGCTTCTCCTACTTCTGCTTCTGCTTCTGCTTTTGCTTCTGCTTTTGTTGTTGTGCATTGTAGTGTTCATGTCTGAGGCAAGTTTTTGCAGCAAGTGCAACATTTCACCGGAAAGCAGCGGAAGGGCTTTTATATGCCGGGCTACTTCCGGTCTATAGAAACCTAAAGCAGTTGCCACGAGTTATGCTGCTTCATCTTTGTTGTTGTTTCTGCTGTTGTTGTTGTTGTTGCTGCTGCTGCCTTAAGTGGCTGCTTCACTCTGCCTTGAAGGCAGTTAACAATGGCTGCGCCTATGCATATGCATAGGCATGCATAAAATCACAAGTGCATTTAAATGAAGAAATATATATAAACATATATAATATTATAATATAATATTAATATTATATGTAATATTATAGTGATACTATTTGAAAATGAACAAAAATAAATAAAAATATCGAAGTATTGAAGTATGCTTTGAAATCGTATGTATATTACATCATATATGTGTTACTAGACATTGTTCTCAGCTTTATTTGATTATTATTGTTATATTATTATTAATAATTCATTTGCTTTAAATCCAAGGAAAATGTTTCAAAAAGTTAAATACGATTCAATCGATGAGAAGAAAATGCGTTCTATAATTCTGCAATTATTCATTTATATCATACAGATAGCCGTCAGTGAATATTGTAATATTGTCTGATACTTTACCATAGATATCTAATGTGAAAGTTCATTCATTTTTCCAGTACTCTACCCTACAGAGATTAATTATACCTTCTTTGATAATAACTTACTGTACAAATACTTAATGAAGTATTCAGTATCAGATGTTCAATCAATTGAAGATATATATTATTGTCTACGAACTGCGTTTTTACCGCACATTTTCGTTGAAAGTCCGCAATCGGAGGATAATAATACCATCGCAAACGATTTCGGATTAGCATCACTTGGATCAAATATTGGACCTGCACGCATAAGGCAGATTCGAGTTAAGTCAACTGAGTGTAAACATGGTGTAAGACTAAAAATTGTCAAGGACATTTTGTGTTATCCCAGTTACACATACGAGGACGAAGACAAGACCACGTATAAAGGGTGTGTTTATTAAGTAAAATTTAAATTCAAAATTTACCGCTTCATTTTTTCTTTCAAGTGAAAAATATAAAGCAGATGCAGGATCATTTTCAACCGAGTTTAATAGATATGCTGGGGGCGGTTATTCCAAGGTTCTGTCACATCAGCTGAGTGAGAATATTAAACTTCTTGAGAATCTACGTAGTGAAGTTTGGATTGATCGTGGCACCCGAATGGTTATTGCCGAAGCTAATATGTTCTACGAAAACCTGATGATGTTCAAGACAATTAAGTTCGTAAATGAGATATATATTATTATGGTATTTGAATGGATAGCTATTATTAAGAAACTATTTTACAGATTTTTTTTTGAAATATCGCCAACAGGTCTTGTTAATGGTGGGATATTTTTGAGTAACGTTATAAAGCACAATCTTTTGGAGTTTAATTATACGACTATTATGACTACGTTAATGACTACCGTATTTATAATAATTTTAATTTACCACACATGTCAGGAATTCTATGAAATTAAAAACACGTATTATAAATCCTATTTGACGGATGCGTTGAACTATATTGATATCATCCACCTTCTTGTATGTTGAATGCTTTCATATTATAATCCCACCAAATCGAATATTTATTTTACAGGTATCGTATGTCACCGTGGGCTGCAACATCATTAAAAAAATACTTTTCGATCGTTTTTGGGATATCTTTTTCAACACTTCAAAAATGTACATTGTGTTGGATCTTCTAGAGACATTACAAGAAATTATAAGGTGTAGTAAGGGACTACTTTTAGCTTGCTTATGGTTGAAGCTGTTACGTTTCATTTCGTTCCATAGAACTGTGCGAACTCTAGCAATAACCATAGAACTGGTACGTACAATTGATATCAAGTACATATGTATTTTGAAAACCTTTCTTCCATGCAGTCATACACAAATATTATGGGTTTTTTTGTGGTTATGTTTATCACAATAATCTCATTTGCCCAAATGGGGCTTATGATGTTTCCTGATGTATATGAATTTAGAGATCTGTCGTCATCTATAATGACCATGATACGTATAATACTCTGGGACTTCGATTACAATGCCATATATGTTTCAAATTTCATTTTAGCACCGATTTTTTATATTTCTGCAATTCTGGGCATGATTGCCATTTCATTAGTGAGTCGAATCGAATAATGAACCAACAGTTCTATAATTTACTAAATCATCCAAAACTGAAACTTATCAAAGTCTCCAATAGAATCTTTTTGAAGCTATATTTCTTGCCATTTATCCCGATGTAAGACGAGATACGCGAATCAGGGATACAGAGGTTGCTCATATGTTCTTTGTGGTTCTTCGTAAAATGTGTTGCCGTCGCAAATCTGTAAAAACAGAGAAGCCATTGTTTATTGATACTTTGATCTATGTACGACCGGATCCCGACATTATCTTTAAATACAATCAACCGCCGTCAGCGGATCAAATGCCTAATATAGAACATGATTTAGTTGGGTACGATAATTTCTAAGAACATATATTTTTATATATAATAATTATAATATAATTTTCAAAACATTTACAGAATGTCGGAGCAATGCACTGCTATTGAGCTTGAGCTGCAAAATATTTTAAATATGATCGAGATTATTTCAGAAGGCTATACTAAAATAGATAACAAATTAAAGAAATTAAAGAAAAAATAAAACTTCAACAAAAACCGTTTATATATTAAATAATTTTTCATATATTCTATTATGATTCTACATGTCGGTTGCTTAATTGCAAATATAATTTATTCTGGAATCTGAAACTATATATTTATTTATTTAGTAAAATTTTAAAGATTATTTCACGCACTCGATTCCTTAGTATAACTAATTGATATAAATGGTATCTGCTAGAAGATATTCAATGTTAGTTACTGTATATATAAAGTTTCGTTAAAATATCAAACTATTCAATATTTCATTAGTGTTTGGACTGAAACCTTTTTATTTATAGCAGACGATTGTGGCACAATAAACATGCCATGCAGCCTTTTATTTGACTCTGCCACCCTCCAGATTAGAGTCTGCCCCATGCGATACATACCTCTTGCCTCTTGCCTTGTGCTGTGTTCAGTCGAGTGCAACAAACCACCCGGTGAGGAGGGCTCTGTCTGTGCGTATTTGAGCTTAACAAAGGCACAACAAATGAGCAGAGGTTGAGCCTGAATGGTTGGGTGGTTAAGATGGGGTTATGATGGGTTGGCAGTTAGGGGTTCTTTTAGACGGCAGTCATGTCAGCGGTTTATGGTTTGCATGCGGAATCTTAGCACCATCAGATATGCAATTAATTTGGCCATCAGCAAAGCCACAAAAGCGGGGCAAAAAGACTGCTCATTGTTTGCAGGCAGCGACCAAAATTTAATAATGACTTTAATTTGATTTTAATACTCTGTACGCTTTGACTTCTACTTGTGTATTATTATTTTTTGTTTTATTATTATTATTTTGTTCGTTTTCCCGCAGCATTTTTGAAATTGAGTGGTAAAAACTTTTGCTATGCTGGCTGTGCGTTGCCTGCTTCAATCTGTGGTGGCACTCTGTCTGTCTGTCGGTCTGTCTGTTGGTCTGTCGGTCTACCGTTCCGTCTGGCTTGGATTCTGCAGATTCTCCTCCTTGTCGCGTTGTGCTGTGTTTATGGCTGGTTAAGCCTTTTGAAATATTTTCACTCATTATTTAACACACTGACTACTGTAGGTGGGTGGGCGGATTGGTTGTTGTGTGGCATCGCTGGGCGTGGCATCAAATTCCAGTATTGCACGCAAAGTGAAAATTCCGTTGACTCACAGAACCTTTTTGCATTATTAATTCGCTTTGATATCAAATTTCACTTGTGGGCGTCCAGGGAGTACGAAAGGGTTTTGTATGCGGGGCGTAAATGAAGTGTCGGCCAACACAAAATTTTTTGGGTCGGGAGAGGGATGGTCTTCTGGGACTGACTGCAATTTCCTGGCCAACGGCAAGCGGCAAGTCCAAGTTCTGGGCCAATAAATTAAGCTTTATGTGCGGCTAATAGAAAAATTTTTACCTGCCTTTTTCATATGGGCAGCATATGCAAATTGTAGTCCCAGAACATGCAAAGTATATATAGACTCACAAACACTCATATACACACATTCAGACACACACACACACACTCAGGCACACACACGCACATATAATACATGTATAAATTATACGCTTAAGCAACAAAAGGCCACTGGCAGAAAAATGCTGCAAAAAAAAATATTTAAGCCATCGCCAAGCGATTTGCATTGCATGATAAAAAAAAAATAGGGAGAGGCAAAAGTATGCGCCATGCAGCAGAGGCAACAAAACTGTGGCAGAGACAGTGGCTGCCAGCAGGCAATGCAATGCAGTGTGGCCAGAACGGATGCAGAATAGTGGCTAGCACAGAGGTCGCAATTTATATTGAAATAAAAATATATATAGAATGGAATAGATGTAAGCAAATGGCAGCATTGTGCACCTTTTGCATAAACTTCAAGATTTGACTATGCACCGTGTTCATGTGTATGTGTATGTGTATGTGTTTGTGTATGTGTATGTGTATGTGCATGTGTATGTGTGTATATGTCGCTACGTCTCTGTGCATGTGTTTGTGCGACAACATGGCGTATGCGTAATGCCCAGCGGGTTATAGCATTGGCTAAGTGCAGCGCTGTCTTCCATGTTGGCTTTGTTATAATGCGCATAGCCGTAAAATATCCAATGTTTTTTTCCCAGTTGCGTTGACAGCCCTGAGCGAGTTGAGTACACAAAAATATAATCTTAATATATATACTTTATGTTAGATAGATGCACAAAATTCTATATGCTTTAATTGAACATAAATGCATGGAATAAATTTAAAGCGCGAACACATGCTAGTCGAATAAGATGTTCTGGAAAATTTTTATAAAAATGTTACATATGTTGTATAGTTCTATAACTTAACGTGTACTTAAACCCAATAATATGATATCAAGAACTACAATTCAAGCTTTGTGTATTTTTGATTTAATTTTTTATATTTTATTATAATTTCTATTTATAAGTATTCTAAAAGCATTCACTTTAAATAAAATTTAAGTTCTTATGGATTTGATTGTTCAAACATATTTATTTTTTGTCTATGAATCCCTTAAACACTTCCTATTTTCATGTTAATAAAACATTCATATTTAATTTTATAGAACCTACCTTAATATTGATTTCTTATCAAGCGCCTTTGGTAGTCCTTGAACCGTAATTTTATTAAACTCCTTTATTGGAGGTGTTAATCAAAGGGTCCGTTTCAAATGTTTGACTAACTTGCTTTAGTTACTTTCAATTATTTGAAATTGCCACTTAACTGTATAATTAGGTTTTCAATTAGATTACGTCAAATGCCAAGAGCATGTACATAAAATACATATACACATGCAAATGTTTAATATATATATATATATATATATATATATATATGTACGAATAATACATATACGTTTGAAATGCTTCAATAAGCACGCAAGTAAATAAAATGCTACGAGCTTAAGCTATATTTAAATGTTTGCCTTTTCTATTTGGATAATCCGAAAAGAACACCATATATACACACATTCCCACATATCTAGGTATACGCATACCTAGACTATATGTAAATATATATATGGTATATATATATGTAGAAACCACACACCTGCCACAACACTCAGTCATCGACATGCAAACCTAAGACAAGTGGCCTGAGTGTGTGTGTATGTATGCCTGTGTGTATTTTCTGGAAATTGAAATTCATTTTAATTTCCATTACATTTGATATGCATAAGAAATTGTATTTTCTATATATATATGTAACATTAATTTGATGTGCATACTTTTTAGTTGTAAATAAAATTGGAATTGTTAAAAAGATTACAATGAAATTAATTTATAGGTATTTGCATTGGCGTAAAAGAAAGTATATATAGATACATGCATACATTATAAATAAAATTTACCGGAAGCAACCCAGGCAGGATTAAAAATTGTTTGTAATTATGCTCTTCTATACATGTGAAATACAAGATTTCTTCAAATATTTAATATTATTTATTTTAATGATTCACTGAATTATTTTATTAGTAATTATTTATTTATTATAATATCATGATGTCAAGTTTAAATCATATGTTTCAAATTTATTTGAATTTGTTATTATACTAAATCAATATTTTCAAAAATCGTTTAAATTGAATACTATTCTAAATGAATATTTTGATTTTTTAGTTGAAGTTTTAACGAAATCATTGTTTTTAAAAATTGATTTTATTGTGAATTTTACTAAAATAATATTTTTAAATTCGTTTATACCAAAGATTATACAAAATAAGTATGAATTATTAAAATTTGATTTAATTAAATAATAATTATTAAAATATGTTTTAGTTGAATATTAATTGAATCAACATTTTTAAAAATTGTTTTATTTGATTATTATACTGAATAAATATTTTTAAGAATTGTTTTGATTGAAAATTAAACTAAGTTTGAATAAATAGCTGATGATTAAGCCATTATATTTATAAAATTCCAAATTTAATAAATGTCTTTGAATGAATATCTTCTAATATCTACATAATTTCAAAAATTCTAAGCGTGAATTTTGCTTTAAGTCTTTATTTTAAGCATAGTTAGCATGCAATTTCCATAGCCTGTATACTGTCTTCTATTTATATTAGTATTTAGATTTAGCTCTAGAAATGTGTCAAATTTGATCAGTGAGGCCCGTTTAGGCGACATGCAGCGGATCTTTGGCTGAGCTGTCAGTCTGAGCTAGGTGTCACATCAGTCAGAATATATTTTTGGGATTAGAGCGAAATAGACAAGAGCAAGAGCGACTAGGAGCTATACGAATATATACTGTACAGGGTATATATATTATATATAGTATATAGAGTGGCATGAGTTAACTTGCCTGCGCGTTGAATTGTTTTGAGCGTGTGTAGGGGATTGGGGGAATGCTCAATTAATTTGCAGCGTGTGTGCTGGGTTCTAAAAACGTTTTGGCCATGTTGATGAGGCAACTGTTGGCCATCAATTGCATTAGGTTGCGATTCAATATTTTGATTTATAGATGGCTGACATGTGCAGTTTCCCAAGCGAGCGAGTGAGCAAACGAGATAGAGAGAGATAGAGAGAGAGCGAGAGAGAGAGAGAGAGCGAGTGAGCGAGTAAGCAACTAAGCGAGTGAGCGAAAGAGCGAGTTACTCGCGCGCTTCAAGGCTTCTGCGTGCCGCGCTCTAATTTGGCACTTAAATGCAACGACGTGCGTGGGACTAGCTGACTGACTTATGTGCTTGCCTACGGCACTTCTACGTGTGTGTGTGTGTGTGTGTGTGTGTGGTAGGCATATGTACACGTTGTGCTGGCGCTGCTGCTGCTATAGATTCCTATCACGCGCCACAAAATGCCGTTACGTGTTTGCCGCCTTCCAATGCTCTTGATGCTGTAGGTGTCTCCCAGTTGGTATGCCAGTGGATTATATGGCCCCAGGCAGCATGACAGTGTGTGTGAGTGTGTGCGAGTGTTGGTGAGTGTGTGTGTCATAGAGTCCATTCCTGTTCTTATTGCTAGCATATTCAATAATTGGCGCGTACACAGGGAAGTGCCACAGCAGTGCCACTATCACACACACACTGACACACACACACTGACAAACACACACACAAACACACACACTAATGCATACGCACACATGCATAGATAGCTTGACATGCTGCCGGAAAGTAAGCTGCATTCAATTTACGCTTCGCATCAGCGTACAGCCCACAAAAATGTACATGAAAATTGATTCAGCGCATCGCATGGAATCGCATAGCATCGCATCACTTGGCCAGCAGCTGCAAATGAATGAGTCGACAAATAAGTGTGTATGTATATGTATGTGTGAATGTGTATATGTGATGTGTCTGCGAAGGTGTGTGTGTGTGTGTGTAGTACGCTGAAATGAAATGTCGTGTGGTGTATTGTGGTGTGGTGTAATGTAGTGTGGTGTGTGTGTGTGTGTTGCGGCGTTGCTTAGTGTTGTGTTTTGTGGTAGATTTTTCTCTCTCTGTGTGTGCATGTGTGTGTGTGTGTGTGTGTGTGTGTATGGATGTGTGTCTTTGTGTGCGTGTGTGTTTTCTCTTTGAGGTTGCTCTTCTATACAAATTTGTAATATCACTTTTGGCTTTTTCACACGTACTTATATTTGTCGCATTGCGCTTTGCCGGCAATTTCTCTTTTACTTTATTTCATGTGTTTTATATTCATAGTTTTTTTGTGTTAAGTAATAACACACATACATATCGATCAAGTTTAAACTATTGATAATTTGTGGTTGAATGACATTTGACAGTGTCATTTGTTAATGTTAAAGTTCATAATTATTGAAATTATTTTGAGTTTTTTTCTCCACTTTTTAATATTCATTTCAATTTTTCTACGTTAATTTAATGTATCAATTTTGGCTTTTTAGCACACGCCTATTACTATTTTTCGCACTAGCATTCTCACATATCGGTTTAAACTATCGATATTTTGTGGATCAGCTTTTGAATGTTGCAACTTATTTAAATCTTTTTACACAAACTTATCATATCAATTTTGCCCTTTTTTCCATATTCTTAATATTTTCGTACTGTACTTTTCCGGTAATTTCTCTAACTTTTTTTAATGTGATTTTATTTTTGTAGTTTATTTTTTTCTTTATCTTAAATTTTGAACATTCATATCATTGTTTTGTTTATAAAAGCATATATAAATATTGATAAGCTTTAAAACTATCGATAGCGGCTCAGCTGTTAACATTGAAACGCATAATTTAATTAATTATTATGTTCACAATTAATTAACTACTACGTTTTGTGGTTTTTGATCTGCTTTTGTTGTATTTATTTCAATTATTTTCAATTGCATTCCATTAGCCAAACAATTCCTATTACATTTTGTCTCTGCATTTCTATGTGAACTGACGCAATTGAGAACGCCAATTGCCCTGTCTATGCGCCGTTCCGTTTCACCACAGTTGCCCTTCCTCTTTCATCAACACTCTGTTTGTCTTACCCGTTTCGCCTCCCTTACACCTTCACACTCGCGCGCTCTCTCCTTCTCTTTGTTTTGTGCTATGCTTTGCTTTGGTTCGCTTTGCTTTGCTCTAATTGAAATGTTTGCCGGTGCAACTTAATTTTGGCGCAGCGGCGCATTTTTCTCTTATCAGCAGCAGCAGCAGCAGCAGCAGCATCTGAAGAGAACAAAACACGAAAAGAAGTAGAGTAAGTGTAAAGCGAATAGACAGAAAGGAGACAACGACTGCAACTGACATCCACTTTGACTGCGAACTGGTTTTTGTCAGTTGCAAGGTCGCACTGTGCCATCCGCAGCGGGTAGAAGGGCATTGCAAGGGCAACAAGTGTTTTGCCTGCCGACAGCAAAAAGGAAGCAAAAGAACTAAATATGCGAGCTCCAAGGCAGCCCTCGCCCCAAGAACAAAAACAATCGAACGAAAAAGCGTGAGAGAAGCAGAGGCATGGGCTTATTAAAGAGGGGTTAGACTTACTAAACCATGAGCGTATTGCAAAAAAATTAATTGTAAGTAAAATACATTTTCATTTTGTCAAAATCAAAGTAAATTTATATAATTATATATATAATATTATTTTGTTTATTTATTTGTTATCAATCGTAAATTATCTATGTTATATATATTCATGTAATAAAAGTAATTTAAAAAATTAAAATAAAATATTTATAATATAATATACTATAAGATATGATTTATCATTTATTTTTAAATAATAAAAAAAATACATAAAAATAAAAATAATTCAAATGTTAAAAATGATCGATTCCGATATTCGAAGAAAAATTACTGAAAGTACTAGAACAAATATTTCAAAATTTTATAAGTTCTATGTATTGTATTGTAATGCATTTAAATATTTATAAAACTATGATTTATTATTAATTTATAATAAAGAGTAAAATATATACATTTTCAATTTTTCTATCCACAATTCAAAAAAACGAAACAAGAGTAAATGTAATGAGAAAAATTATTAATAAATTAGGTTAATATATAAAAATCTGTCTATAAATATTTATAAATATGATTTATTATTTATTTATAACTAAGCGTAAAATGTATAGTTTGATTTGCATTCTACAGTTCGGGTCCCCCTAACAGCTGAGCCACTGCATTAACAGAATTCACTGTGAGTGCTTACGCCAGCTGGAAAATACAGTACACTTCGTACGCACAGAGAGCGTGCGAACGTTTTGCAGCTGGCGTTGCGTGAGTTTGTGGAAAACGAAGAGAGCCCAAGAATCAGAATAATCAGCAAAAGTCGAATATGAACATAAAGCTGAAGAGGCGGAGCTTTAGCTAATTGAAAAAGATCGAACCGAATCGCTGTGTGTGTTTTGTGTTCGGTTTTTCAGTGCCGGTTAAATCAGTTGGAATCGAAACGTCGTCGTTAACGGAGCGCGAGTGCAAGATCGTCGAAGAAAATAAAAAAAAAAAAAAAACAAATATATATGTGTATAAAGAGTTCTCGCTGAAACAAAATATCGAACGACATTGGCATTCAACTGTTCAATTTCTAAGTGCGGTGCTAATTGCCGCTGCTAGCATTAAGATCAACTTGCCATATGCTATACTCACTCAAATGATTTAGGGGCCAACGCGGGTCAAGTGCTCTCAATTGATTGTCACTCTCTCTCTCTCTCTCTTTCTCTGTCGTCGTCGCTGTCGTAGAGCCAAAATGTGCCGCTTGCTCTGCTTCCTGCTGTTGGTATCAGCTCTAAGCAATGCCACTGCAAATAATATATGTGGCTCCATGGAGCTGCGAAAAGTTACTGATTTTAAACGATTGTCCAACTGCAGCATCATTGTGGGACATGTGCGTATTGCCAATTTGGAATTGGACAATAGTGTGAATCTCACCCAGCTAGAGAGTGAAGTCAGTGAGATAACGGATTATTTGTTGATTTATCGCTCAACGGGTTTACTCACGCTCGAGTCCATATTCCCCAAGCTGCGTCTCATACGCGGCCAGCAATTGCTATTCGATCAATACGCATTCGCGGTCTATGAGAATCGCAATCTGCGTGAACTCGGTTTGTTGCAGCTGATGCGTATACAGAGCGGTTCCGTTCGGATTGAGAGTAATCCAATGCTGTGCTTTGTGGAGTCCATCGATTGGTACTATCTGCTTAACAATAGTACAGCTCAGCATTTCTCCATCAAGGTGCGTTGTGCTAAAACAAACTTAATCTGCATTTATTGTGTTCGACCAAGCGTTTGGTCGCTTACAATCCGGTTGTTTCCGACTGTTCGGTCTTATTTTACGCAGTGAATTTGAGACTTTGTGTGCTTTGAAATTTGAGCTTCAGGGGATTGCAATTTGCAGGAACTTAGAAACAAAACGTTCTATATAAGCTCTCATAAATTCGAGCAAATGGTCTTAAAAAATTAGTAATGTTTTTTTTTAGAAATTTTTAAATAAATTGTAATGATGTGATTTACCATATAAAATAGACAGGAAACTAAAAAAAAAAAAATATGTATAACAATATTTTCATTATTATATTGATTCAAATTCATCAATTAACTATAACTTTTGACACCAAAACCCACAGTCTAATTTAAGCGACAAATTTCAATAGTTTGTTAGTTTTCACATACTCGACTGCAGTCTTATAAACTTACAATCTGTTCATTCGAATATTCCTTGTTCCATTTTTAGTTCAACAAATCGCCGAATCATTGCCCAGTCTGCGGTGGTCGCACGGTCGACTATTCAATACGCACGAACATCACCAGATATTGCTGGAATATGCAAACCGACCAGCTGCGTCTGGCCCCTCCACGAACCCAGGATTGTCCGACAAATTGTGGCAGTGATGGCTGCGATGAGTCTGGCCATTGTTGCCAGCACAGTTGCATTACAGGGTGCTCGGCGACGGAGTGTGAACTGTGTGGCAATTATCAACGCAATGGCAAATGTGTGGATCGTTGTATTGCAAGCTATGAGCTGAATAGAAGGCAGTGCATATCGAATAAGGAGTGCCGGCAATTGAATATGATACCTCTGACCATGGGCTCGCGCTGTGTGGACCAATGTCCCAATCAGCATAAGCCGGTGGTGGATGCCAATGGCTTGCAGCAGTGTCAGCTGGAGTGCAATGGGGTCTTTCATGTAAAGCACGCCGCAGATTTGGAACGCTTGCAGGATTGTGTGACCATAAATGGTTCGCTTATTATCGAATTGGTGGATGTAAAGGGTAAGCGTAGACCAAGATGACGTATTAGTTGAAAATTAATTTTATTATTTGTGTACAATACTTATAGAGAAAATTGTGACCGCCTTGGAGCAGGCATTGGGCAACGTCAAGGAGATAACAGGCTACTTGAAGATTGTACATTCTGCTCAGTTAATATCGTTAACATTCTTCAAGAATTTGGACACCATACGCGGCGATGAGCTACTCGAGAATAAGTAAAACAATTTTGTTATTGAATATTGTTGTACTAATAACTATATATTTACCGGTTCCTAGATATGCGCTCTACGTGATGAACAATTACCATTTGGAGCATATTTGGCCAGGGAATCGTCAGGTTGCTATACAGAGTGGAACGATATTCTTCCATCTGAATCCACATTTATGCTACGAAAAGATTATGAAGTTACAGTCATCTCTGAAGACTGTACGTAAGATCTCGATTGTAGATGTTTCTACCAACTCGAATGGAGAGCGAGTCATTTGTGGCGAAGCGGTGCGTTCTTTAGAGCCGGTTATTGAAGATATTAATTCTACGGCAGTTCGTATGGCTGTTGATTTTATGAACTGTGAGGATATGGAAACACTAATCGGATACTCCCATCATTATATGGAGGCGCCACAGCGTAATGTGACCATGTATGACGGACGTCATGGCTGTGGTCATGATAAGTATGTGAATTACAATATAATATAATCAATTCATTAATCATCAATTTAATAAATCGAATGATAAATGAAGAAACTAATTGAAATAGAAGTCAATCAACTAATTGAACAGTTATCAATGACACTATCAATCAATTTAATGATATAAAATCGTATCTAATATCAAATAAATGAATCAATTATAATGTATATTTTTATTATTTTCCTCTCTTCCCTATAGCTGGCTTATGGATGTGGCTCCTAGTAAGAATCGCCGTCATGTTATTTCAAATCTCAAGCCCTATACACAATATGCATACTTCGTGAAGACCCTGACTCGTACTGATTATCACATGCAAATCGATGCGTACTCTAAAATAATATATTTTCGCACAAAGCCCAGCAAGCCCAGCCCAGTAATGCGGCTCTATGGTAGTTCCGATCGTAGTACAGGCATTGTGAGTAGATTAAACTATATTATATATCAGAACGCAATTAAAATTTGTGCTCGACAGTTTGTACAATGGTGGCCACCGCGTCGTCCCAATGGTAATATAACGAAATACGTTCTTAATTATGAGGTACACAATCTAACTAAGACAGAGGAAAATGCAAAGAACTATGTGACCTACAAGCCATGTAATATTGGTGAATTGGATTGTCTGTGCAATGATGTAGAACCCTTTAATTCAGGACCACAGCCAGAAGATGAGGATTATTACAACAAGGAGCAAGTAACCTATGAAGACGCCCTGCCAGATCTTATATATGTTTCGTAAGAGTTGTTAAAACAATTTTTAAATTATCATGTAAATTGTTGTCCTTTAGCAGGCGTCGTAAGGTGATGGCCAAAAAGGAAAAGTTCGAAAAGGTCCGAGACTATAATGATGTTATCGCAGGTCCGCTCAAAACAACACCTGCCCCCACAACGACGACAACCACGACAACAGTAGCTCCATCCACTACAGTTAGTCCGACGGTCAAGACAAATGAGAGTCTTGAAGTTACAAATAATAATAGAACTATCAAGAATAAAACCAGAAGCCCAGAGGACTTGGCCCAACAATATGAAAAATATCGCTTGCTAAGGGAGGAGAAAATGCGTGCAGTCCAAGACAATGGCATAAATGATTTTTTGATATTACATCCCCAACCCAAATGCAACATTACCAATGCCCCAGCGAGTTATCGGATAGAAAATAAATGTGTGGTCGAAGAGGATCTTGGTGGCATCACTTTACCTGGCACCCAGCATTATTACAATATAACCAATCTACTACCCAATCAATATTATCGAATCACAATAAGTGCTTGCGTCGATGGTGTTATCAATGGTTGCTCGAAACCGACGGAGTTGCTGGTCAAGACGCTCAGTGTAGAGGTAGAGAATTTTATGAAAGGCAATTAAGATTGCTTACTAGATGTAGATTTGAGTAGTATTTTGAACTCTCGAGTTTATTAGAATTAAGAAATATTAATTTTATTGTCTAACAAATTTTATATATTTTTTTATTTTCCCCAAAAAATTTCACCTTTTTTTTTTAGGTTAATTTGCCACTAGAAAATTCGGAACTATTTAGGTAACTAAAGGCAGATCTATCGAAATACTCAGGGTCTCAGTGATATTGAAGAGATTTGCAGTATATGTAAAATGTATGAAAACTTTTGTAACTCACTCAATAAATGTAAACTCTATAGATGTTATTTAGTGATATATATGTATATGTGTATGTGTAAACTGAGTATTATTATGTGTAAAATGTGAAACGTAAAGTGTGAAATGTTGCGAGAGAGTTCCTTTCAATATAAATTAAAATTTGATAAATCCTTTTATCTATGGTAATTTGACTTTTTAGCTTTTTGGCATTACAGTGGGGCTTTTAAAGTCTTAACAGACATTTAGTAGGCGTAGGCTTACCCACAATGGTTTACCCTATATATGTATATATATATACATAAATATATACACACACGAACAACAAAATGCTTTAATCCGAGCACGGAGAACTAAGAGTGTGTGGCAGTCACTGATTTTTGACATTTTGCAAGGTGGCACAACGGTTTTTGGGTCTCAACAATAAGCCTACGTAAACTAACAACAGCAACACCTGCGTCAGGCATTGGATTTACAAAAGCCAGTATAAAAGGACACAAAAAGACAAAGACGAAAAGATAGAGAGTGAGAGAAAGCGACTGTAGTGAGAACCCAACACTTCAACCATTCTACTTGACTCGAACTCAACTCGAGTCGAGTCGAGTCAAGTTCAGTTCTATGGCTTGTGCCGTACTTGCGTCAGTTGCAAACGTTCAACGCATGCCACTTAATATGCAAATATGCCACAAAAGAGCTTTAAACTTTAAAACACTGCCGAAAAATACAACACGCAGCAGCAGCAACAGAAGAAGAAGAAACAGCAGAAGCAAAGACACAAATAAGCTTACTATTCTCAATTTCACTCGACGATAAACTACCCAAGAAACAACTATCTTCAAAATTATGGAATGATATATTATATCAAGGTTTGATCCTCTAGCATTATAACAGCTTGAGTGTTGACTAATAAAGTATTGAATTGCTGATGTACTTAGTTTGAAAGTTGTAGCTACAAAATTGCGTTTCAAAAACAGTTTTCATTGATACTAATGAAGTAAAAACATTAAAATATATTTCTGGATTTACCTATACTACTGGAAATATCCATACCAAATGTAATTGTCTAAACAGCTCTAATAGCAGAGATTCACACGTTCATAATAATGCATAATTCATGTATTCTTACGCCTCTCTTTGTCAAAGATGTGCAACCTTTTGCGGCACATTTGCAATGTATGCAGGGTATGCGAAAAACTAAAACGGAGTGTCAAGTCGAGTTAAGTACGTGTCATGTGTCGTCTTGTTTGTGGTGAACTTTGGCACAGGCAACAAAACTTTGTATACAGAGAAACGTGTCCCACTCAATGGCTGTAGCCGTCGAGTTGATTGACGAAGCAGTAAGTGCCGTAACGGCAAAGATATACTAAGTATACTCAGAGTGTGGGCCATGCGATACGCTGTTTGTACTTTCGTGTACTCTAGAAAAGGATTTCCACTTTGTTTCAGCAAACCGCTTCTGCTTCTACTTGATGCCACAACTACAACTTGTGCATTGTTCAAGGCGAGGCCAGGTCTTGAGGTCTTGAGGTGTTTCAGCAGTACAGGTGCTGATGCTAATGCGGCTTTAAAGTGCGCTGGCCTGGCACAGACACATAGCTAAATCCTAAACCAATTGTATTTCAATATTTCAATGTCTTTGGCACTTGGCTTACAGCTTCTCCCACCGGCTGCTATTATGCTTGTACCTCAGGTTCCAATCAACCATCCATGCAATGCCAAGGCAAAAATTTCTCTCTCTCTCTACCTCACATTTATTCCATCTGTATCCCTTTCACTTTACCCCTGTGTAACTCTTCAGGGTGCTTGCGCTCAAACAGTTGGACAATTTTACTGAGTGCTTCGCAGTTTTGTGCCGCACTAACACCGTGTCGTGCACTTCAATGTTCCCTCGTTACTCGATTTACAATTGAGTTCACTCTATATCACCATGCACAACTCCAGCTCCAGCTACTACCTCCAACTCCAGCTCCAGCTACTACCTCCAACTCCAGACTGGATTTGGCTGTGCTCCTGGCTGCGGTTGAAGCACCCTCTAGGGTTGTTGTAATGCAAATGGAGTGTACAACTTGTACATGCAATTGCGATATTGATATATGCTCTCACTTTATGGCTTGTGTGAGTTAAATTCGTGTCCTAATGATGTCTCGTCTAGTACCCTAACGACGTAGGTACTCATATACCCCACAACGGGTTGCGTTTTATTTGTAAGGCATGCAAAATTTAATTGTTCTTTAATTTTTGTTGATCTGTATTCATTTATTCGACCTAAGCACACGTTTGTATATAAAATTGTGGCGCCGTTTGTTACATTCCAATCACATACAACGTGAAGTTGGCTGCATTTATTTGCCATACCGAGTGTTCAACTCATTATAGAGCATATCATGTCGTTTTGTCTATGGCCTTGCCTTACATTACAAATCCAATTGGCAATGCTAGATAAATGTTTCCGGATAATATAAAGTGGCATGTGAGAACGGTCAGTTAGCTCAACTTAGTAAACATATACACAAACACGCAAACTCACAGACACAGATACAGGCACACACACGTGCAGGCACAGACATGCATACGTTGATGTTGGCTCAGCTGATTTTAATTCAAGTTAAATCCAATTGTGCTGAATTGAAGAGCCTCGAGTATCTGCTGTAGTCTTACATGGACCATGGACGTATCACTTGCACTCCCGAAAGAGATACACCGGATGCACTCACTCTCTCTCTCTCTCTCTTCCCAAACTCTTACTCATCCTTTTCATCTCTACCTCTTTTTCTATTCGCTTTAGTGCGTTTGCGCATTTGTGTCTCTCGTGTCTCCTGTCTCGTGTCTTGTATGGGTTGAGCTTTCCCAGTTTAAGTACCATTTGTTGCGTTCCCTTCCAATTCAATTGCTTGACCCAGCCAGGTCACTGGTCGTAGCTTAGCGTGTCTGTGTGTGTGTGTATGTGTGTGTGTGGGCTTTTGGGCCAGATGACGTTGGCACTTCTACTGACGTGTGTGCTGGCTTGTCCATTGCCTGGCAGTATCATAAATAATTCAAATGCTGGAAACACTCGTGCACTATCTAAAGTCGTAGTTCTTTTTACCACTTAAAGTTTAACACGACACATTTACGTTGTACACAATTGTTTTATATTAGTTTCTATTTTTTTTTTTTCATATTAATTGAGCTCTTGTTATGTTTGGTCATTCGAATCTTTTGCATTTTCTTGAATAAATCATGCACAATTGATTAAATGGCCTACATACTCGCAGTTCTATTTCAATTTATGTTCTTTTATCCAAATTAAATTTTATTTGTTCCATTTTCTATGTTAATCACATTTCGTCTAACATGCGATTTGATATATTGACTTTATTGTCCGAAAACGCCTTTTTTTGGGGGGATGGCAATTTGTGGGTGTGTCTAGTACTATTTATCGCTTAAATACACACTTATTACTGGCTATATATTCACGGCCATTGTTATAGGTCAACTGTAATCGTATATGTGTGATCGAATGCTAAGTGACTGTGAAATATTAGTAAAGTATGGGAGGTCAGTTATGAGATTGTAATATACAATTCAAGAATTTTTGTGTCTATTGAGTGCTGGAATAAATTTAATGATTATTATATGATTAATTGATTATTTTAGATGATTTTGAGATTTAGAAATTGTAATAATTTAATGTGTATAATAAATTTATCTTCATTAAAATGGGAATTGCTTAATAGTAAAATTCAGTAGATCCGTGTATATTTTAACACTCCTTATGTTCTATCTCCCACCCGTCTCTTCCAGTAGAGTATAGGGCCTCATTTTATTTAAATTATTATCAACATATTATATATTTTTAAATATCAGTAACTTGTAAATTGCTAAAATATATTTTTACAGGATTATTCACTTTCCTTGATTGAAAACAATATATGCTCCTTTAATAATTGGAGTATTTAAGAATGAAGACTATTTTGTATAATTGTAATCTATGTAAAATGGTTTATATTTTATTAAATGTATCAGTTAAGTGAAATAAAAAATCTCACTTTAATACACTTTTCCGCTTGTGTAACATATCTAGTAGATACAATTGTTATAAAAGATACTCGTATCAGATTATGTCACCAGATATATGTCACTGCAATGTGTGCCTGTCATATGCAGTTTGTGAAGCGCAATCATTGTTAGCTAAACAATTGATATTTATAGCTCCAGTCGATAGATTGCACAAACGTTGACTTTGTAACTGACCAAACCCAGTATACAATGCTGTAAATTATAGCTTAATTAAGTGTGCGCTTCTGCACTGCAAAATGTGCACCAAAATGCAGCAAACCAAAACGAAAATGAAAATGCACAAAAAAAAGAAGGAGAAAAACCAATATACTCTTGCGTTCTCATTATAGCCACAAATACACACACTCATACAAATACACACAAAATACACAGACAAGTAGAAGCGTAGTACAACACACACAATCATACGCTAGACACCGACACTCAACACTCAAAACTTAACACTCAACACCCAACACACCCTATTGCCAATTCCATGGCACGACTCGATTCCAATTCCATGTAAATTTGCGCAAAAACACAGTGCGAAGTGATGAAGCTGCCGCTACTGCTGTTGCTGCCGATACTGCTGTTGCTGATGTTGTTGCTGTTGCTGCCGCTACTGCTGCTGCTGTTGCTGCTGCTGTTACCGCTGAAGGCGGCCATTGTATGGGGCGCCATATTTGTCAACCATTTACAATACAACTAGCTAGCCATCTCGCTCGCTCTGTCGCACGGCAGTTGCATGGGATTTTCATTGCATTTCCGTTATGGCAGGACGCATTCATTTAGCCATCATCAACGTTGTACAACTCAACGATGATGACAATGATGATGATGATGATAATGATGATGATGATGATTACGATGATGATGATAATGATAATGATGATGTATGTGTGTTGGCAGAACGTGTCATCGACTCACATGCGTTGTTTCACGTGGTAAAGATGGAATTTGAGTTATCTGTGTGAGTGTGAGTGTGAGTGTGAGTGTGAGTGCGAGTATGTCTATGCTCATGCCCATGTGTGTATGTGTCTGTCTATGGTTGTGTGTTTGTGTGTGAGTTAGAGCTAGTCGCTGCTGCTGTTCAATAAAATTTTATTCGACTCATCTGCAGGTATATTACTACGTGATATACACACACTCACACACGCACACACACACACATTTGCACGTGTTTGTATTTGTGTCTGTGCTCGTATCAATGGGTTGATGCTTGGCCGTAATTGGCTTGTAATTGAAAACTTTGCGGATAATTAATTGCTGAAAGTTGTCGCACGACAATTTTATGGCTTTAGCTGAGGTTTGCCAAACTACTAATGGTAGTACATATACTATAGTAGTATATATGGACTACTACCTGCTGCTGTTAGTCGTGATTATTTTCCCCTGCCTTTACGCTTAGTTTGCGTGTAACTTAATTAAGAGACAGTCGGCAAACACAGTTGCAATTGTTCTGTCTGTATTTTTTTCTTTTTACTATATACTACATATTCGCTTTCAAGTATTCAGTGAGCATTTTCCAACATTTGCCACACCTTGTTTGTGCTGTCCCTGCCCACTTTCGAGTGAAACTTGTGCGCGTATTTAAAACGTTTGCAATTATTGGTTTGGATTTTTGATTCAAATGCTTTGATTTAAATACCGTGAATAATTGAATGGAACTTTTTGTATAATTATTTATATATATGTTTGAGTAATTTATTTCATTATTAGAAATAATCAATTACTATACTCGATTAACTATAATGTTTAATTGCTTATTTAAATAAGTTTTTGAAATGTTTCGTTTTGGGACGTAATATATTAAGATCATGAATATACTATGTGTAAGTATATACATACATGTTATATTAGTATAAAATTGCAATGATTTAAAATTTTAATTTATTTTGAATATTTAGAGTTTGGTTTCCATATATATTGGGCTTCCCACTAATGTTCCAAAATTAATTTCATTCGACTGATGAGATCTTTTAGTTGCCTTTCTTGAATTTGCACAAATTCTTAAAAAGCTAATAATTCAATATAAAGTGTGGAATGGTCTTCTTCAATTTATATAATTTTATACAACAAAATAACTAATTTGTAATTATGAAGAATTAAATGTATAAATTTAAGTATTTTGTTTACTTCATTGAAGTATTCAAATGAAATTATTAGTCGTAAAGCATATTGACAGCTTTTTCCGAAAAATGTTAAATCAATAATAATTGATGACTTTTTGAAATAGTAATATTTTGTGAGAATTATTTTGTGCGCCACCTGCTGCTTTGGACTCTTCAATTGTTTTAATTGAAACGAGGGCATTGATTGAGTATTAATAAGGCTTTACAGCAGTTTTATAGGGTGTTATAGGTACTATGTATAGCTATGCAATGTTGCGACAAAGTGAATAAAATAAATGCATATTTAATGTTGGCACAACTAATGATTTCTTAATACATTTAATAACATTCTCAAATAGACGTAAGCAACAATAACCATAACAACAACAACGACAACTCCCACTGGTCGTTAATTTAGAGGGATGGGGATTTTGGTTGGGGTTGTTCGTGAGTGTTGGGTTGTAGTAGTCATTTGCAATTCACTGATCGCAGTGGCAAAATGTGTTATATCAGCTAAAGGACCACCTAGAGAGAGACAGATAATTCGTATGTGAGATAGAGTAAGAGAGACTGAGATAGAATTCGAAAGAGAAAGAAAGTGTGAGAGTGAGAGACACATCCATTGCTTAAGCTATGTGGTAGCACAACTACAAACAAAGTTCTTAATTTCCGCGCCACATAAAACTTATCTTCATTTTGTGTTAGACTCGAGGATAGAGATAGTTGTTCTCTCTCTCTCTTACTCTCATCCTTACTTTCAGTTTATATAGCTCACTGTCTTGCTCTGTTGTGTTTGAGCCATAAAAATCACAACATAAGCTAAAAACTTTACTGTTGCACCATGGCAAACCGAACGAAACGGACAAGGGGTGGCGGGAAATGGATGAACAGGGTCTGTGGTAGTTGGTAATGGGTAGCGGGTAGGAGGTAGTGGGTAGTGGGGACAGGGTAGCTGGTAAGCGGGCAAAGCTGGCAAATGGCAAACGCAAGTTTCCGACTTTTGGGCCAATGCATTTGGAAACTGCAATGATTTCGTTTCTCTTGTTATACCCTACTGCGGAAAGAGCGGCATTATAAGTTTGTCAAGAAATGTCTAATGCATTAAAGACAGCATGCCATTCCGTATTGGTCGAGTTTAACTGACCAAAAGAGAAGTTTGCTTAGATTTAAGAATGAAGTCGCATATTGTAGACTTGGATAGACTCCAAGCATTTCTTAAGTTGTGACCTAATTAAATAGGTGTATATCGTACGATTAAATTTCATTAAGACACAAGTTGAACAATTGTTCATATTTACTTGAACAAAATTAATAGTCCTTTTAAGATTTCTAAAAACAGTAATAGAGAGAAAAAGAAGAAGAACGTTTATAAGAAAAGAATCGAATTATTTTAAAATTTAAAATTTAATTTAAAATATTTTTAATTTAAACTCAATGATTATATTTTATCCTAATCTTTAAAATATATATTATATAAATTTATAAAATTTTGTATGCAATCATGTTTAATAATTATACCAAAGAATATTTCTTAGCATATATTTATACCTTTTAACTTCTAGATAAACAATGGGTTGCCATTTGACCCTTGAAGCTATTTGTTATGGCACAAAGTTATTGCTAGGGTATCTTAGACTCAGCATGCCTTAGCCTATTATTGTTTAGTTGTTTTGGTAGTTGTATTTGTTGTTGTTGTTTGTTGTAAGCGAGAAACTTTTGTTGCTGGCTCTGAGGTCGAATGCAGAATTATGTGGCTGAGGGACAAACTGCAGCAAATCTCCCTCGCGGCCTGCAAACCCTCATGTCTGTTATTGTTGTTGTGTTTGTTGTTATAGTTGTTGTTGTTGCATTATCTTAATGTTCATTAGGTTAAGTTTTGTGCATTTTCCGTTTGCGATTGCCCGCTGCTCATTTGTGTGCCAATCTCCCGTCGACATCCTGTGCTCTCTGTGTGTCCTTTCCACAACTTCCTTTACTTCTACTACTGCTGCCCCTTCAACTGTTTGTACTTCTATTTCATCTGTGCAAAAAACTTTTGCATTTCGCTAGCCTGAATGCCAACTGTGACTTCTAAGAACTCGTCAGGAGTTCCTTTCATTTCTTTTCTAAAATTTATCCTTATTTTTTTCTCCATTTTTTTCTATTTCTTGCTGTCTAAGTTGCCTGGCACTTAATCTATATGTATGTTTGTTATACTCCTGCTGATCGCTAGCCACTGACATAATTTTCATTAAAGCAAAGCGTGCAAAATATTTTTCTTTTGGTTTATTTTGATTTGAGTTTCTTTTTTTTGATTTTTTTTTTTTGGTGTATTTCCACTGTGAGGCAATCAAATATGCGCTATGAGCGCCTGTGGCGCCATCTATTGTGCAAAGTTCGCGCAAGAAATCCAATTTCCATTTTGGCCATTGTATGCTCACCGCTTGTTAAGTAACTGTGTCTCTCCCTCCCACTCCACTCCCACTCTTTACATCCGGGTTACTGGGCATATTCCGGCCACAGTCCGACCACAACGTCTCCACAATCGACCCACTCAGCCGTACCTCAAGCATACGAATCGAATTGCCAATTCGCGTTAACTTTTTCTCTATTCTCAATGTGTTTTCTCCCTTTGCATCGCTGTTCTCCTTCTTCCGCTTGTACTTTGTGCCCACAGGAGCATATCCTGGACTACACTGTGACAGTTCATTAGTATCGTATATCCTGTCATATTTGTCGCTGTTTGACATTTTTATTATGCGACGCTTGAGCATAATGAAGCACTCTTTCTCTGTCTCTCTATCCCTTACCATATTCTATTCTCTATCTCTCTTGTTCGCTTCATGCCAACGATAAAACATAGAACAGGAAATAGTGCAAGAGCGAAATTACAATCAGCAAAAGAACACAAAAAACCAGAGAGAGAAAGAGAGAGAATTGCAAATAAATGAATGGAAAATATGCTACTGTCACCTGTCTCAGTCGCTCACCATTTCTACCTCTTCCCCACTCTCTCTCTCTCTCTCTGTCTCTCTGTCTCTCTCTTTCGATGATTATTAACTGTCGTTTCCATTCTCACGATTACATTTATAAATCAGCATACCCTTTAAGAAGATTTTACTCTAATATTATTTGAGCTTTTATGGTGTTATATTAGGTTATTGTACAACTCGATTCCAATTGAAGGAAAATAGAACAGATCAGGATTTTTCATTGTAATTATCAACATCTTTATAATTTGAAAATGAAACGCATTTAAGTTTTTCGAACAGAAACTCACCAAGAGATATTCATCAATTAATTCATGATTTCATAAAAAAAATGGTGAATTATAATAGAATCTTTATAATTAAATATAGAATTAAGGGTCTCAAAATATTTGTTAAAAAAATTAAAAAAAAAGTTTAATTGAGTAAATTAAATGGAGTTCGAAAAGTTAAGAGTTCAATGAGCCCTTCCTCGTAATTTCATACAAATTTTCTAATTATGATATCATATAAAGCTCTTGTGGTCTCTACTCTATAAAAATCTAAAGAGCATTTACGATTCGTTGCTGTAATAATTTAACCTTCTTTTAGTTTCATTATGCCCTGCGCTGTCGCAGTGCTAAGTTTTATAATCAAAGAAGCGAAGCGAGTTGGGATTTATTAAGTTTTTGTCCCGACTTGACGGAGCTGTGGCCAAAACTAATTTGTATAAAATTGCAAGTGACTTTTATTTGAGGCGACACTGAGAACTGTTGCACTGTGAACTGCATTCGTTATTGCTAAGTAGTGCCACAGCCGGAGGGTCTCAGAATGAGCAGGATAATTGAATAGTCCTTAGTGCGCTCTGTAAGGGGTCTCCTTTCTCCGAGTGCGGTTGTTATGGCTACAAAACTCTAATTGCTAAGCGTTGGTCAGTGCAATTCTATGTAGCTTGATAACAAGAAAATGTAGCATGGCAAAGGTAGAATGGTAAGAAAATATGACCGTAAGCTAGCTTTTCCATAAATGCTCTAGAAACAATGCGCACAATATAAGCAGCAATAACTAAATGTAGCTGAGCTAATGCTTACTTTCAGACGTTTGTCAATCACTCAATGACTAAGTGTCTGTCCCAAGTTGAACACTTTCTATGCGAAGTGGTAAATACTCTTCAAATTAACAGTGTTCGCTTAAGAATGCATAAAGTAGTTGACAAACAAGCAACTTAGACTCTGTTAAGAGTTTACGATTGTTTACTAATTGCAATTTACTTGTTTTGAAGGAGGAGAATGTAAGGATAAGTGCAGTATGAATAAAAATTCATCATAAAAGGTGGATATTAGTTCGTTGACACCTTGCACTCTACAAATTTGTCAAGAACTATAAAGATTTTTTCTAAGTGGAAAGTACAAAGGTCAATGAACCTAATTATTTCGAACATTATTTTGAAATTGATTGGGTATTATGAATAGAACTTGAAATTAATTATTATAAATAAATATATGAGTGCTAGATGAGCTAGTCTAGCAAACGATTTATGAATAAGATTGTCATAAGTTTTAAATTGAGATTAAATCAAAAGACATTTGATTCAATGAAAAACTTGGGGGCAGCTTTAGAAATTTGGAATATAAAACAAAAGGCAGTTGAAGCAGGGATATCCTATTAAACGGGAATGGAGATGCCTTCAAGGTTGAAACAGAACTCATGCCTCTCTCTTATCCATTACATACATGCCAACAAACTCATTATAATCAGTTTTAATTGGACCTTACGCAATGCTCGAATTTAATTCCTTAGTTTATGGCCAGTAGAAATGCAAAGTTGTTTCAAATGAAGAAGGTTTGGGGGTGCTGTTGTATATGATAGCTTGAAGTAGTAGTAGATGGTATGAGAATGTTGGAACATATGTACGACATGCAAGTTGCAAGTCCGACAGAGGCAATCGTAGGTTGCATCTGGTAACGATAGCCTATGAACTGGGCACTGGTACCAATTCACAGACGGTGTCATTTACAGGCCAACAAGGCCCAAAGGCTAAACGTTACAAGACAACAACAGCAACAGAGAGAGAGAAAAAAAGAACTCGTAATAGACGTAGTAGAAGAATGAAGGAGCACAGACAAAGGCAAATCGGAAACGGAAGTTGCATGTGCTGTGTCCTATGCTTAGACTTGTTTAGGTTGTTGTTGGTGTTGTCGATGTCGTTGTCATTGTCAGCGTTGTCTCCTCTCTATGCTGTGTGGTTGCATTGTTGAGTTGCCTTCAATTTTCTTCTTCCATTTGTTTTTTTGGTCCTTTTGCTGCCTGTATTTCCTTCTCATCGAATGGTTAACTGAAATTGACAGCCTTTGGTTTGTTCTACCAAGATCTGCCAACGGTGCCAGTGACTCTGACTGTACCATCGACTGTCAATGCTTTTCTAGTTTTGCAAATGAGATTTTCAGTTTTATGACAGTCTATGCATAATATCGATTGCGTTGTTTGCTTTATGCTATTTTATTGGGGTATATTGATTATTAATAGAAGATTTGATCTTCGGAAGTTTGAAGTTACCGAATTTGGTTAAATTATTCTAAATATAAAGATCTACTGAAACATCGAAATTCCGAATTTTACATTATTACAGCGAATTACAGCGATAGCTCATGCGAGTTTCTGAATCAACTAGTTATCGCAAAGAACCCTATAATATTGATATTTTAGAATAGTATGGTAAGTTCTGTTTCATCTATAGTATCTCTTTCACAGTACACCAAATCTTATATGACCCTAGAAGTATCTATTTAAAAATCACACACTGTAAGGCTACATTAACGTCTACTACCTTGAAGTACTTTTAATATATCACTGCAACTATCGATTGGAAATAGAGTTATTAAGACTTTGATTGACTGACAAGTGTATAATGCTCGTCGGAGCTTGTAAGACAGGGTTCTAGTTTCATTGTACACATTCATTTCGTTGGGGACTGAATATTTTATAAGTGCCATATGACCGCTAAGTGCTGCATAGGGTTGTTTTAACTGTAGATGTAGTTTTTGTTGTAATTGTATTTGTTGTTGTAGTATTTTGTTATAGTTGTAGTTGTTATTATAGTTTTTTGTTGTAGTTTTAGTTTTAGCTGAATTTGTAGTTGTAGTTTTATTTGTAGTTGTAGTTCTAGATGTAGTTGAAGTTGTAGTTGTAGTTTTAGTTGTAGTTGTTGTAGTAGTAAAGTTGTAGTTCTTGTTGTTATTGGAATTGTAGTTCTTGTTGTTGTTGTAGTACTAAAGCATTGTGAAAAGCGCTGGCCGTACTTAATTGACATTGATTGCCTGCTAAATGCATTTGCTAAATTAGTTTGTGGCCAAGACGTCGGCCACAATCTGCCAATTGGCTGTTGCCTTGTCCTCGCGCCCACACTCACACCCAGATACACAAACACACATACTGGATAATCAAGCTGCACGTAATTTAGTGCAGCTGGGGCAATTAAATGTACCATGTTTAAGCGCCAAATACAACAATGAACACCAACATTACCAACAACAATCGCACGTAGCACCACATTGTGTCGATGATGTGCACCCAATGTGTCGCTTTTGTCTGTCTCGCTCTGTTTGTCTGGCTGTCTGTGCTGTCTCTCTGTCTTTGGTGTCTCTTCGTCTCTCCGTCTCTTTGTCTGTTCTGTCTCTATGTCCTGGTGTCTGTGCTGTGCTTTCTGTCTCTCCTGCGCTCTGCTCCGTTGCGCTGCCCTGTGCTGTCGTCGCCTATAAATTTTTGATTGCCTTTGTTGTTGGCATTGTACTGAAAAATGGCATTTTCATTTGCTTTGCGTTGCATTGCGTTGCACGCGCGCTCCCATCGCCGACTGAATTTTACGGCTCGTTGCTTGGCGTGCCACTGCGGTTGCACCCTCAGCACCCTCTGCCCTCGCTGCCAACGACCCTATGAACCTCTTTGGGATACCATGCTTCTCCCTCCCATACTTTGGTTCTCTCTGACTCTGCCTGCTTCTGCTGCTGTGGGCGGTCAACAAACACATTTCAATAATTGTGCAACAACTGGAAGCGATTATGCAATTTCATCAGACCAAAAGACACGTTGCCACATCGAGATATGACTAAAAAAAGGAAGAGTGTGGCAGTGTTGCCACAACCATAAATGAGCATAAACAAAGTTTACCATCAAGAGAGATTGTAAACTAATTTAACTAATTTAATATATTTCATTAGATTAAGAATGTCTTTTTACAATGAAGAACTTGTCTATAATGAAATTTTATTTAATTTATATACAACACAATTTTGAAATAAAATCGCAGCTCATAGAAATGAAATGAAATCATCATATTTATCTCATATTATAATCTGCTAAATAATTTGTTATTTTCTATATGTGGAGAACAATTTTCAATGAACATCATGTTTATAACTAAACTCCATGGAATTTGATATTGAAAATATTCGTGTGTACAAAATAAATAATCAAATTTGATAATGTCATGCCAGAAAGAGTATGAACAATACGATGTATATAGTATGGGGTCTGATATGATTGTGCATATATATATATATATATATATGTTTATACACGGTATATTGTAATATGCGAAGCTGTGAGAACTGGCAATGTGGGCGGGGCTGATGAAGCAATGGTAGTGGGTGTGGCAACTGAGTACTGTATGGGTGCATGTGTGTGTGGGTGTTTGCTTGCTATATTGTTGCTTTTCCTGTACAAATGCTGAGCTGATATGGCATTTGGGGAAAACGAGCTTTATTTCATTTGTGCTCAGCCTGATATTCTGCAAACTGTATCTATGTACAATTGTATGTGTGTGTATGTGTATGTGAGTGTATGTGTGTGTGTGTGTGTAGTGTGTGTTCTGCCTTTCATTTTGAGGTTATGCAAATTGTTATGCTGATATCATAATTAATTCGTTGGGGAAACAGGCCGGAAACAAATTGGGTTTTAAATGAGTTATTGTATTTTTGCGGTGCGCTGCATTTTTGTAGTATTATAACTCCATATTTCGTGGCTGAGTGCATTGAAAGAGTCATAAAGAAAAGCACAGAGGGGCACTACTTTAATGAATTTTGTCGATTTAGATTTAGATCAACTGACACAAGGAGAAAATAAATTCCTTTTTATTTTTATATAGCTACATATGTGGAAAAAGCTAAAAAAAAAAAAAATGTACTAACATGCTATAAAAAGTAGCGAAATAAACAAAAGTATAAACTATGAAATGACCTTAAGCATAGATCAAGAACAAAGCGAAAACAATGAAAAACTGGAGCTTATGCGCAACTTGTCTGTTCCAACCACAAAATTCTGACAACTTTACTGTCACAGTCTTCATTTTTTCCATTTTTTGTTGTTCATTTTCTTTTAGTTTCAGTTACAGTTTCAGTTACATTTTTATATTAACTTGGTTTATATTTATTTTTGTTGTTGTTGTTGCTTTTCCCAAATGGCCAAACATATTTTAGCTGTAGTCTGTTATTTTTGGCGCAAAACTGAATGATAAATTAACTACGTATTATAAATTCCTTTGAGCTGAATTTGCTACTCACACACACACACACACATACACTCACACTCACACACATACACTCACTCACATGAGAGCAAAAGCAAATGCTGCCGTTTGCTGTCCCCAGCGGCAATTGTCCGTGAGATCTGCGGCCGTGTGATTACTTCAAATTTACATATGCGTGGGTTGCTCTACAAAATTCGGAGCAATGTTTTTGATTTCTGGATTCAAATTTCATTGGAAATTTTTTGTTGTTGAAATTTACTTACATTTTGTTATTATGATTTGATGGAATAATACACTGCTTTTGACAAAAAATAAATTAATTAAATGTATTTGTAAATTAATCCCAGGAAATTCGATTGGCTAAAAAGCTTTTTCTTCATATTTTAATACGAAGAAATTTAAAGAACATTATAGAAATTTAAAATAGTTTTTAAATGTACTTATAGAAATTTATTTGATTGAATTTTGTGCACAATTTTACTATATATTTTATAAGTAAATGTTTGAATTCTATACTTTATATGCTTATAAAAGTTTTCTTTTCGATTTGCTTAAAAAAATTGAATTAGGAAATATTATAGAAATTTAAAATGATTGTTAATATTTAGAGAATTTCTATGCTAAATTTATGATGAAATTATTTTTACTATATGTTTAATAGTAAATTGCATTAATTTTATTCCCCATGGCGCGAGCAGCCAACCACCACCCCGCCCCCCTGGACCAGGAGTGATGTAATCCCTATTTAATTGTCAATGTCCCAAACACAAAATTTAGTTATTGTCTACATACTGATAGATTTTAAATAAAAATATATATTCACAAAAAAAAAAAAAAATTAATTTTATAATTTTTTGTTTATAAAAATATTCTTTGAATTTGCTTGACTACTGAGTCCTTACTTGATCAACTCTCGTGTCATTGAAACCGTCATATGTGGCAGCTACACGGCGTGAATTTGAGCTGTTTGTTTGCCACTCAGCCAATGCCCCCAACTGCTATTCAGTTTTGTACGCGCTGGTTTCATTTTGCCAGTGTGGCCGTAAATACTTAAGCAACAACAGCAACAATATTAACAACAACTACAACAATAATGTGTACAACAACAGTAACAACAATTGCCACAGCTTTGGCTCTGGTTGTGGCAAGTGTGATTGTGACTATGCCCCCAAAACTCTGGCCACTCTCTCCCTCTTTCTTTGTGTGTCAAAGGGCGCATTTGCTTGTGTTGCTGGTGTTGCTTCTGTTGCGGTGCTGGTGGCGTATACGCAATGTAGCCGACATATGCCCATGTGTTTGTATACACAATGTTATGTATAGTATGCTAGGCCGCCAATTTGTTTGTTGATTGTCACCGACTAACCAGAACCGCAAAAGCTCAAGTTATCGAAGGAGTTGACTGTGCGCCATTGCACAGCATTTAGTTACCGTTACAGCCGGTATTTCCTGTTCGGCCATTATTTTTTTTTTTATTCTGTATTTTGTATTCTTTGTGGTGTGAGTTGGAGTGGGTGTGCACACCTTGTCGACTGTGCTTCCTTCCGGTTTTGGCAGTTGGTCACGGGGTTTGGGGGTTGCTCGTTATACTTCCGCTTCCTCTGCTGCCTCTGTTAGCTGTTTGTCGTTTTTTTTTTTTTTTTTTTTTTGCATCGGAATGCTCTTTTGATTGATGGCCAGCACATTTATATGCGCCTTTTGTTTGCTTTACGTTTACTCCCTGCTTTTGCCTGCTTTTGCTTGCTTCTGCTTACTGCTTTCTGCTTCCTGCTTTATTTTATTATTTTTCTTTTCGGGGTTCTCTTTTTTCTTCAGCGTTTTTTTCTTCTTGTTGCGACTAATACATGCTTATGTGTAGCGCTTCATTGACGGTGCTTTACAGTCTGCCTTATTATGCCCCACGGCCTGAACCACATTTATGTAATTGTATTGTTGTCCTTGCCCGCTCTTGTTGTTATTGTTGTAGGGGGATTGCGATGAGGAGGGCGTTATCATTTGGTCGAGTGTATGGATGAGTGAATAAGTAAGCAGTTTGGGAAATGGCAACTGCCTGCCTGACTGCCTATGCCTATACCTTTTGCTTTAAGCATATTTATATGCTTGAAAAAACTTGATCTGTGTGCATGTTTTGTATTCATATTTAATATTTATTGTAACGTTATATTTGACAATAGATTAACGCATACTGATGTACACGCACACCCACATTATCAAGATAAATTTCTTGGTTTCCAAGTGTTGACACACATTTAACACTTTGAGAGGAGTTTCAAGATATTGTAATCAAATTTTGAGAAAAGTATTTTTATATAATTTTACATTTAATGACATTCGAATATTTCCGATTAAATATTTAATTTTTTTAATTTTTAGTATAATATTATATTAATTATAATATTATATTTTTCAATATATTTATTTTTAGATTATCAATTTTTAAGATTTATTTTATTTTTTTCGCTCCTTAATGTAATAATTATTGCATAATTTTTATAATATCTTTCATTACAAATTTAAGTCAATTATTGTTGGGATCCTGCGACCTTTGGTCAAATTTGGTACAAGGTCATCGACATGGATCAAGTGAAGTTACTGTTAGAGCTCCTACTACTATGCATTGTTAGCTCATTTTCTTAGCTATGCTGTATGGCTATTATCCTTGAAATAAGCCATCCGCATACTTAACTATATATCTGTAAGTCAATGCTGATTTTTTTGTTGTTGTTCTTGTTGGTAAGCTCAGTTTTGTCAGCTGCTGTCTGTTTGTCGCTTTGTCTGTTTGCGGTTGTTTGTAATTCAATTGTCGTTGCCTGTGGGACTTTGGCTTTGTCTTTGTCGTTCTGTCTTTGGCGTCGTCTTTGTCTTGGCCTACATTTTTTTTGTAGTTGTTGTTGTTTCGTTGGGCAAATACATTCTGGCAAGAGAAATTAGTTTTGTCGGATATCTGTCAACACAGCGACAGTCGGGCAATTTGTTTTGCCTTGAGCCTATCACGGGGTTAGGGTGTATGCGTTTCGATCAAGGTGAATTTACTCTAAGCGAATATGTGAGAGCTTTAAGGAGAAGCTTTAAGTGCAAAGCTCTCTAAATTGTTGAGAAAAACGCTTTAATAATTAGCAGAGCTAGTTAACTATTTGTCATTTGTTGGTGTTACTTATATTTTTTTTTTTCTGGGCCCTCGCTTCTAATTTGTGCTAATTTGCAGCCACTCATAAAATTTCAAGTTGCATCAGTTGAGGTAGCAGCAGCAGGAGAGAGAGAGAGCGAGAGTTAACTGAGGGTTGAAAGCAAAAGAGAGTTGTAGCTACTGAGTCCCGGATATTAGCGCAAACAAAATGCAACACTTGAGCTGAAAAATTGCCGTAATGAACGCGAGTTGCCAGCATCCGGACCCCGGAGGGTTGCGTCAGTGCAAAATTGTTTAATTACTGCAAATTCCTTCGCTGGCTGCTCTTGCACGCTTTTGCTTTTGCTTTTTGCTGGCATCCTAAGGGGGCTGTAAGCGGGGCGTGACACAGAGAGAAATGAGAGCTATAGAAGCAAACCAGAAACAGGAGCACGAGCTGAAATACGAGCAATGAGAGTAGCAGAAGCAAAGGGAGCTGTAGCAACTCTGCAATGGGTTGAATGTTGGTTTGACACATTTCCAGTTGTTGCTTTTGGCGGCATTTTCGGGTTCGGTGATTCCCACTGGCAGCCAGTGCTTCCCATTTTAAGCGTCGCTTTCATTTCAATGTTTTCATTCGCTTTACTTTGCATTCTTACTCTATCTCTCTCTTTCTCAATGCTCAACTGACATTTTTGCTGTGCTCATTCTTTCAATTTGAAATTCTCTGTTTCTATTTTATGCCTGCCCGCCATAGATTTCATTAATTTGCCATTAATTTGTATTTTCTTTGGAGTCGTTTGGTCTTGTTGATTTTCCTTTTTAGCTGTTGGCAAAAAACTGCCGCATTATTTCAACCCATTTGGGGGCTAATGAACTTACTGAAGGGTTCCAAATCATCATGTACTTTAACGCCCACATCATCATCATCAACATCATCACTACCAACATCATTACCATCATCATCACCGTCATCATCATGCTTGTATTCATGACTGGTATCATCAGCTACTACATTTTGTTTTGCTATTTCTACTTTTGGTTACTTGACTTGTGCCAGACGTTTTACCAATTCGGATGGCTTAGTTTTTGAGTAGAGCCCTTTTCAGATTGCTTTGAGAGGTAATGATAAATTAATTTGCAGCTCAAGTTTACATAGCTAACAACAACAAGAAGTGCTTAAAGCCTGACTGCTCCATCAATTAGGCAACAAATTTAGATTAAATACTCTACAGACAGCAACCAAAAGACAGATAGATAATCATGTAAAGCATATTTTGAATACAACTCAAAACGAGCTTGCAAATTTCATGCCATTAAAGATTTATATTCTTCAATTTATTTGGGAGCATATATACTAAATGTTACAAAGGTTTAATTCAATTTCGATCAAAACTGCATAAATATCCATGAAATGTATTGAAATTGTGACTGCATGGAATAGTTGGTCTTATACATACATATATGTGTAAATGGCAGGGAATATGTATAACTACGCTTAATGTTTAAGTAATATACATATATATATAATTCTGCGGCTCTCTACCAATTTTAATTCCGCTAATCCCTTAAGCTGAATTAATTTATTGTGTTGTTTTTTTTATTAATAATTCGCTGGTATTTTAATTAGTGCATTAATTATGGTTTATTACACAAAATAAATGTTTAGACCTAAATTTTGTTAATTGTTTGTTTTCAAATTTTGTAAATAAAAGCTGTAACAATTAATATTCATATTTTTTTTTTAAATCTATGTACTCAGTGCATACGGCAATGCTTGACTGATTGTCGCATTAATGTAATCAACCCAAGCCATTAATTATACTTATATGTTTTGGGCCTATGTACCTTAACTTAATATCAACCATAATAACAACAACAATAACCATCCATAAAACGACTTTATAAAGTGTACTGTGAGTTTGGTTGTAGTCTTAGCCTTGGACCGAAGTAAAAACCATTCTCCATTTGACCCCAAAATGTCGGTGAACTCAATTATGGTCATGCGATAGGCCATTGCATGCAATCGCCTAGAACATGCTAATGAACAAAAGCAACAACAATAACAACAACAACAAAAAGAACAACAAAAACAACACCAACGACAACAACAACAATAACGACAATAACAACAATAATTGAAACAAATTTTTGGCCAAGAACAATTTGAAAATTTAGGACTACTAAAGATCGGGCACTGATGACAGCCAACACGATTAATAATTGTCAGAAAATATATATTCTATGTGTGTACGTGTAGACGGAGCTAAAGATTTATATATAGATATATATGCATGTGTATATATCTTAATATATATGCATGCAAATCTGTAAACGAGAGTGAAAACTGTAATTAATGGCTCAGCATGGGCAAAGAGCAACAACAAAATTGTTCATTTTACTAATCTGCAACACAAATATTTTATGAGCATACTAAATCGTACTGAATGCATGTGTATCTATGTGTGAGTGTGAGTGTGCGTGTGTGTGTGTTGACTTAATATTATGAACTGGCAAACGCCGGCACCCAAGGGCAATCATATTCAAATTAATATACCCAATGTGTTCTACAGTCATAAATTTTCAAGTCTCAGACACAGTAGCAACTGCTACTCCTATACTCCCATATATGTATATATGGTATTGTTGTTGTTGGTGTTTGTTGTAAGTCTGTTGTAGTAGCCCTGGCCAGGCTACCTTCACCTTGTAAACAAGATAATTATAGCAGCAACTATGACAGCGAACTTCCTGTTCCTGGGCAGCGCACACTCTCTCCCTTCATTACTCTCTTTCACCCGCACATACATACTATCTTCTGGGTCCTCTCTCTCTCTTCGTGTCTCCCTTCTCATTGTTGGGTCTCGTGGGTGGGCGCCGTAAAGTAAACTCATTTCCTGCCAGACGATTTCGACTGTTACACGAAATGTTGACAATGCCTAAATGCAAAGGGGCGCAGAGCTTAACCGTTTGGGTTTAGCGTTTTGTGTATTGGACGGCAGGGTCCACACAGGATAACAGGACAGCATGACGGTTTGCGTCGCTCAAGTTCTGGGTTAGCGTCTAATGAGACTACTGGGCCCCGAAACATGAAGCCCGGTCTTGTCTTTGCTATTGACTTGGCTTGTTAACGGCGCGAGCAAACAAACCACCGAACGACGGCATGTCAATCGCTGTCTGTACTTGAGTCAGAGTTGCCCCCTTGTCGAAAATCCGAAAATCTTGAAATCTGAACCTGTTTAGGAGAGTTTGTTATGCAAATCGTTGCTATATAATTAAAATTACTAAACACCTACTTAGCACTTGATCACTTTTTAAATTGAGTTTGGAAAATAGTGTAAACTATTTAGCATTATGTAAATGCTTAGATGACAAGTAGCCAAAGTAATAGATATTTTACATGGATTACTTTTTATATACATGACTTTTTAAGGGTCTATACTATTTATGAAGCTAAGTTTTATGTACTATAGTTCATGGATTACTATTGAATCTACACTTATATACAAAACATATTTAATTCAAAGTAGTTCTTTGATATTGGTAAATTTAATTAACATTCTCATGAAATTATTATAGATTTTGTAGTATTTATATAACCTTGTAATCTGCATTATTATAGCATGAAAACATTTCAAACGAATGCCCTATTACTTTTAATAAATCAAAATTCAAATTGAACAACTTTCTAACATAATTAAGTAGATTATTTGATTTCTGCAATAACAATTGTGAATTTGCAACTTTCGTATGGTAGATGATGATATGACACGTATTTGGTTTTTTTTTTATTTTAATAATTTGCATAATTTATTTTTTGCAGATTATTTTGGATTGTGCTTGTCATTTTGTTGAAGTAAATCCTTGTTGGAACATAATTGCCTGAAGCCTAGGGCGTAACCCATACCAATGATTGGGCCTTTAATCAAATTGCCACCGCACAAAAATTATCTGAGCCACATGTCAAAAAAAAAAGAAAGAACGAAAGTGAAAAGAAGTAGAAAAGGCGAAAGAGTAGGAAGAAAAATTTGGAGAAGAAAAGTTCTCGATATCTTTTCTTGTTTGGGCTGAAGCTGTCGCCTCTCGGCTCATATTCATTTGAGCTTATTATTGGAAAAGTTGTGCCAACTTCGCTAAGCTTTTGTTATGATGCAGATGATAATGATGTATATGATGTGGATGTCGATGTCGATGTGGCTATCGGTGACGCTCTCGATGATGATGATAATGTTGATGATGATGATGGACGCAGAGGCGTTTCTCGTTTTTAGATTTATCGAAGTGACCATTAATAAATATAAGTATGCATGTTTTGAGTTGAGTTGCTCTACTTGAGTTGTTGTTGTTATTGTTGCTCTTAGTGTAGCTGGTGTTGTATCAACTCTCCCGAGTGCGCTACAAGGCATAACACGTGCCATCATAGCCCTTGCCAAAAACTTTTTGCGAGCCAATAGACGAAAAAAAAAACCACAAATTAACTAAGGCGATGCGAAACATAAATACCCTACCAAGCAGTATATGATGCTATATTCATTGTATAGAATACTTATTTTAAAAAATAGCGTTAATGAAATATTATTTAATTGGTTTCCATTTTTATCGTGGTTTTCTATATTTATATAATCCAAATTAATATAATCTAATCATGATATATTTCACAATTATTTTGTTCAAATTTGTCTATCCTCATTCTAGTTATAGGGTGTGTAATAAAGTATAAAAATCCTCCAAGTTGATGAAGTTATCGACAGCGTTGGCTCAAATCCACTTCACCAAAAGTTTTGTCTGCACACAAAAAATAAAATAAAAGACAAATAAATAGTAAGCCTGCAATCGAGTGCACGCGACTGACTAAGACATTCGTATAGATATTTGCTTGCATTTAGTTGACTTACGGAAGTTATGGGTAGAATGAAAAAAAAACTTGATTCAAATAAATATATAAATTCAATTAAATATTTCAAAACTGTTTTATTTCTAGGTTCTGTTCAATCATCGTTCGATTAGGGAATAATTTTGTTATCAATTGGTATTCAAACAATTCTATTTCCCCTTTTTCAATTTCAAGTTTGAGCCAACTTTATATACCCTCCATTACATTTCAAGTGCAATATCTAAAAATGGGCCCCGGGGCTGCATGTTCTGGTGTATCTGGTGTGGGAACTGCACCCCCGCAGAGTTTTTCGAGTCATGAGGCATACACGTACGTTAAACTTATTGATTTTCGTTGTGGCATGCAGTTTGCGGCTTTTGACTTTGTTAGCGAATTATGAAAATATTTACAGAGAGCGCATGGCAAAACGGTGTACAGCACGGTATAGGGTGCTCACTTGGCAACCGGAAGCTGCCATGATGAATTGTAGTAGACCAACACTGACTACTCCGCTTTCACTGTCTGTGAGTCTACCAATATAAAACCCACTGTGTTGTTAGCCATGTTTTGGGGGCAATTCAAAAAACCTTTCGTGCGTGATTTGTGTACACATGTGAATAAGTGTATGGGTGCAAGGATGTGTGACTACACACTACACACCATAGAATGGGTGCTCTACCGAATGATACGCTTCAATGGCGTATAAACTAAATAAAGACTCCACTCGTTGTACACTCACACTCAAACACCGGAAGCCTTATGTTCTAATACCCAACAGTATAGTGTAAATTGAATGTGTTGGGGGAATTAATTTTTGTAAATTTTGACGAGGTCATAAAAATATATGAAATATTATGTTTTTATTGTTCTGTTAAGTCGTACAACATATTATGATTATAGATTTACAAGTTCTATAAAGTAATTGAGCGCTTCCCTTACATTATTATTTTTATTTTTTTGTTGTCCAAGTGTACACCAAAGTTTTTATGCATATTTTTGTGACAGGTATAACCACCTCAGGCAATACGAAAATGGTCGTAAAAAGCACAACAGAGCACACAACAAACAAAACATAAAACAAACTTATCCATGGGTATAGAAAAAAAATTGTTTTTCATCTTTTGAAAAAAAAAAAAGAAAATCAAAACAAAGTGTGGCCTATTGACAAGGAGTTTGGGACCAACAACATTTTCGTGTTAAAGTTGAGGCATTAAAAAACAGAGCCAAAGTATACGACTATTGCTTCTATTTGCTCCACTGGCCTGCCAAAGGGTTACGGCGGCAAACAGAAACCGAGGAGAAGGAAAACTGTTGGAAAAATAAGTGCGCCCATAAAATTGTTGCCCGTCTCGTTTTCCATATAAAATGATTTTGATGGATGATGTTGCGCAACATGGGAGCATGTGTTTTGAGATTTACGCCAAGAGCCTCTGATGCCAAAAAGGGGTAAAGTGTGTGTATGAGAGTATAGCTGCTCACAATTCTGGATGAATGACGTTTGACAGCAGATGAGTTGAGTTGAGTTCAGTCGAGTTAACTTGTGTTGAGCTGAGCAGACTGCCTGGATACGCTTAGATTAGAGACTAAGACGCGTGGTTAAATGAGCTGGAAATAAGCTTAGGCTCCTTGGCAAAGAGTGCTCCAACTCTTGGACTGGCCAGTCTAGATGCATAGATTGTTTTTGAAAGCATTTGGCATAATTAAGTTAATCTAATACAGACAGCAGCACACAAAATTTAATGTACTCATTGGGGTAAGTGGGCCCATTGGCTAAAAGGGTTCAGAATTGGGTTGAGACAGCTAAGAAATTTTTAATAAAATTAAATTTTAGGGAACCAATAAAGGGGTTTTGGCATAGAAACCGAGAAAAAAAATTGATAAGTTGAGTACGAGAAGGGACTGAAGCATAAGAAATCTTTTTTTGTTCATCTTTATAACTCTCAATTTAAACTCTATTTTTAGTTTGAACATATTTATCGAAAAGAGTTCCAATCCTTATTGAATTATTTTAAGGTAATTTAGTAGTTTCATTCCCAAGAATAGTTTTCATTGAAATCAATGAATTCGGATATCTCGTCTTTCGGATTGAGTATCAATATCAGAAATATTCTGAATTACAAAATAAATATTAAAGAAAATGTCAAACATATATTTTTTGTATCAAATTATACCGATACTCTTTCTATTTCAAACTCATTTCATTAATATAAGAGCATGTATTTATTCAGGTCATTAAATTTCTTTTCTCGCACAGATCAAGAGATGAGCATTAAAATTGATTTCTCTATTGTTTATCGCAGAGCTTATATGACAAGATCTTGGAGTTGGCTTAACTACCTTAACGATAAACTGTAGCGCCATCAACTCGTCATGTCTGAGCCGAAGTACTTTTGGGGCCAGGCTGTAAGTGCAGACGGTTGCCTCTCGCTCCTTTGCAATCCTGCTCTCACTCTGTGGCTCTCACTGGAGAAGGATGTCAAGTTTTACACCGTTGGGTGCTAAAAATCATAAAATCAATGTGTCATAAAAAGTATCACAGCACAAGTAGGCAGAGTATCCGCAAAAATAAAAAAAAAAAAAAATAGAGGGAAAAAGTGTAGAGAATCTGAGAAAAAGGCAAGGAAATTGTTTGAGTTCCATTTTCTTCGCTATTTTATGCCTTTTCAATGGCTGCACAGCATGTGTGTGTGTGCGGTTATGTGTGTGTTGACTGTTTACAGTTGGCAAATAAGTACAGTGAAGCTCTGGGGTAGTGGGATGGCACTTTAATCAGAGTGCGGAATCAGTGCCTTCTGAGATTTCATACAATTATGTGCCGTTAGTCGTCGAAAACTAATTTCTGCAATTTCCTGTAAACAATGCAATTTGCCGAGTGTGTGTAAGCAAAAATAACAATAAACTAAATTACTGCAGAGGAGCAAAATGTAGCACGAATACTATGCCAACCAACGAAAAAAAAAAAAAAAAAAAAAAAAAAAAAAAACAAAGGAAAACAGACGCAGTCGAGCTGAACAGGGAGAAGCGAGAGATGCCTGCTTGCTCGGAAATAATTAAATAAATGAAGCAGCTGCAGCTACATGCTGAAATTCCGCAGCAGACACAAACAGTCAGACGCAGACAGACAGACAGACAGACTGACTGACTATCAGACAGACAGACTGGCAGGCAAACAGACCGTCTGACAGTCAGCCAGATGGATAGATGGATAGTCAGCGTGTCGCTATGGCAGTCGGAATGTCGCCCCATGCCACAACGTGGCACAACATGCAAAAACTTTTCTGCAGAAAGGTTTGACTCGCATTTTGCCGTGTTGCCCCATCATCTTTGCCACTGTCGTTGCCATTGCCGTTTTTCGCTGTCGTCGTCATCTCCATCGCCATCGCCATCGTCGTCCTCGTCGTCGCCATCGTCGCCATCATTGCCGTGTAATTTGATTTCATGTTCTATATGCTATACATTTCAAAAGTCTATATACGTTACTAAATGAAATACGTAACACAAATATACAACTTCGTACTTCCGTGTGGAAATTTCTAGAGTTTAAGAACTAAATTTTGAAATTATGGCCCATTTGAAAATTAAATTAGATTTCAATTGTATGGGTAGATCTTTTAAGTGTATCCAAAAAGTTTATCCAAATTCATTTCAATTTTGTTCTCATCATGTAGGGGTTTTCAATAAAATTTTTTATTTCCATTCATTTATGTATATATGAATTATAAGATATAATTATAGTATATATTATATTATTATATATGAATTGATGAGATCCGGTAATATCTGTTTGGTTGGTATACTTTTTTATAATGAAACAAATATTCGATTTTGTATATTAAATTTCCATATTTCTATGAATAACATAATTCCTCTCATTAGAAATCGTGTAAAAAATTTTACACAATCCATTTATAAAACAATTTTTGAAATAAATATAATATTTATAAAATAAGCCATTAATACCTATAACAAACATCAATACTCCTCCAATATTTTTTAATATTATAAAAGAGTATATGGTAGTCGCTAGCATATAGACCACCTGTACTCTACTTATTTCTTTGCTTGTCATTTTTTGTCTATTTCTGCGCGCACTCATGGCGCATTTCTGGGACAATTCTGTGTCGCCTAATGAATGACAGCAACAGCCGACGGCGTTGGCTAAGACCAAGACCAAAACAGCTAGCATGGTCTGGGCTAGGCAGAAACAGGAGCTCAGAGCACAGAGGACATAATACAACCAAGAGCTAAAGGGGCAAGAGGGCTGTGGCAAGAGGCATGGGTGTCGCCTCCGCATAACTGCCATAATGCTGATGATAATGTTGATGATTTTAAAACGCGCGTGTTTCTTGTGCAATTGCTGTCATTTTGTTGCCATTTGTGGGCGTGTTAGGCTTTAAGTTGTCACGCTGCTGCCACAAAATTTTTAGCATAGTTAGTTATTTTGGCTAACAGCTTGCTTCGTCTCTCTCTTTCTCTCTCTCTCTGTCTGGAACGGAGTAATAAGCATGCTTAGTATTTGAAGGAATTACTCGATAATCTGTGAAACAATCGCAAGCTAAATTGTTGGTTTTAATGATAATTTACACAGTTTACAAAGTGTAAAAGCGGAGAAGAAAAATGCTTAGATTTGCAGAGAGCGAGTGGAATCGATAAATGGAATTGAAAGGTTAGGAGATGAGATAAAGAGAGGTAAATGAGTGTGGATAAATGTATAGATAATGTATAGCTTGCAGATAGAGAACAAGATGGATTGAAATGTATAGTTGAAAATTTAATTATGCTTAAAGAAAGTGAGTAAAGAGCTAATTTAGCTATAGTGGAACGAAGTTTAAATAGTATCACCATATATAAATAAAACCGCTCTAGTTAGTCGCTTGATGTAGTCATAAAGTTCAAGCGACCGCAAACAAAATGATCAAAAAAACGTAAACGTACTTACATTTAATACCAATGCCACAGTTATTTTCTAGTCTGCTACACGAACTTCGGACTTAATGAACTTTATGTCAAGCGCAGATAGGATAGGAATTCAGTCATAGATATACTATATATATATATATATATATATATATATATATACATTTAGAGCTACAGCGATATATATATGTATATATCTTTTATTTGAGTAAAGCTGTCGCTGTCATAAAATCAAAAGCATGAAAAACGACACGGCGTCAACTGCAAAGTGAGTTGACAAAGACAAAACAATCGAATGAGATGATGATGGTACGACAAGAAGACACTTAAAAGAGGGAGAACGAGCAAATAAAAGCAAACCGAATTAATTGTTCCACATGGCATACAATATATGGCATACTATATATATATATAGATAGATATAGTCTAACCAAACATGTGATATTGATGATAATAAAACCATAATGGCTAACCCACAAAATGAGCACTGCTTCCATTGCTCCTCCAAGAAAAGCACAATCCACAGACATCCAGGCACTGTCTTCCTGCCTCCATATAGAGCTCTATCGCCCTCTTACTCTGCCCCTGGAATGGGTCTGCTGGGCTATGTCATAAACTTAACTTAATTTCAGACAAACGCGGCTAATGACGACAACAAATAAGTATGTCCATTGTGTGTATAAATGTAAGTGTGTCTGAGTGGGGGTGTGAGTGTGAGTATGTGAGTCTGAGTGTATGAGTGTGAGTGTGACTCTTGGTACTGGCAACTGAACACAGTCTTGAGTTGTTGTCAACTTTCGCTGTGACAAAAGTTGTTGCTGAACTTCAAGTGAATTTTCAAACAATAGAGTGGGTAAACGGCTGCCCGAAGTGCAGATACCCTACAAAAAGCAGCGCTGTTTTCTTGGAATACGAAAAGTTTTTATTAAAATCAGGCTATAAAGATTTAAAGTGGCTTTAAATTAAATTGCAATTTTTATCTATTTTGGAATATGGACTATGTAATAATTTTTCCATAATATAATTTAAACTTTTTTATAATTCTATCGTGTGATTCCTTATCGAGGCATTCATTTACAACAGGGTATTCTTTACTCTTGCAGTCTCTACACCCTGTAGAACCCACTCAGATTCAACTCACGCACCAAAACGCCATTGACATGGTTTGTTGTATCATCAAAGTGCTTCAATTGCGCTCAAGTCAAACAACTTTGTGCTAATTTAACCGAGATGTATCTCACTCGACTGTAAGCGAATTCGCATGAATTAAAAGTCAACTGGGGAGGATAGCTACATAGCAGCTATAAGGCTATACGGGGCCGTGAGTGTTAACAATTTAAAATAAAACATTTCTTTTACTACCAGGCACAGACAAACAATGGCCCAAATGCAACCGTAACTTTTTTTCTTCTGTTTTTTTTGGGAATTTAACTTTTTGAGGCTTAAAAAATGGTGCAAGAAAAATTGCAAACAATATAAAACAAACAACGAGACACAGAAAATATTATTAAAAAGGGCACGGGGGCCAGCAAAGGAAGCATGCAACATTGGAATTGTGTGTGTGGGCGTTGCACAAAAAAGAAAACAGAAGCAACACCAAAAAAATGTTGCACATGAGGCAAAAAACTATGGGAGGGAGGAAGAGGGAGAGCAGATGCCACGAGGCATGCGGCTGGCAGGTTAAACGATGCTTTGGCTTCATGTGCTTCATGCGCCAGCCGTTTGTCGGCCATGTTGCAAGCTAACCAAGTCATTTTACTAAGTATTTCGGTTATTTCCATTTTTCAAAATTTAATAATTCAAATTGCTTAAAACATTTGAAGAAGAATTAAAAACTATGAATACTTTAAAGTTCAAATATTTGGAAAATATGTTAGCATATTTTTAAATTTTGAAAGTATTTATATATGATGGTTCTTTATTTAATCCAATGTTTGCTTGCTTTTTTTTATAAAATAATAATAAAATCAGCGTTTGAATAACATATGAAGACATTTTTACATTGTATATATTGTTCGATCATATTTCAATTGAAATTGTTTCAACTAGAGGTTAAACTGAATACGTTTTATTGTTAAAAGTTTAGCTCTTGCCAAAGCTTGCTCTTTGTAGACTTCCACTTAAAGCTGTGACCTCTTGTTTGAATGCATGCTGAATGCTGATTTCTAAAGCTCCTCCCAAGGACTGTGGTATTAGCCAGCGTAATTTGCCAACTGTCACAATCATTTACCTCACAAGTCAGTCATGCAACATTTCTGTAACAACGGCAACAACAAAAGCAATAGCAGCCACAGCTTCTGCTGCATAGAGCGTGAGTGTTGCCTGTCCTTCTACAATGCTAGCTGCTCTAACTTTGCCAGCATTTAGTCAAGTGCAGAGACTTGCACCACTGAGGGCCTGTCAGTGTGCGAACGTGTGTGTGTGTGTGTTTAAACCTCAAGTCTAAGGTAAGTTCAGTTCATGCAACTTAATGTATCTCCTTGATGTTGCAGATTAAGACACAATTTGTATTCTGCCGCTCGCCTACACAACGCTTTCCAGTCGATTCAATGCATAATCTTTTACTTATTGTATATTTTCAGAAAATTTGTATGCATGCTAAGGTTGTTTATTTTCACATATTTTGTTTGTTCACTGCATGATTTTTATATTTTAGTTTATATTTTTGAAAAGCCCTGAACATAAAAGTAATAGAAGAGGTCATGATTAGCTTTGATGTGCTGTGCTAGATACTCAACTCTAGAAGATGTGATATAATATATAATAAGGTAATACTCGAAAAAAGTTTGTTTTGTATTATGAATTAAATAAATATTTGATTTGGTAAGAGTAACTTGATTTAAGGTGCATATTCTTTGTATAATACTAGTTTTAGATATTTAAAAATCTTTATTAAAATATCTATTACTGCATTTTTAGAGATTAGTCTTTAAATTGCTTTATGTTTTGTGTTAGCATCCTTTTGCAAAAATTATATTTACTAGCATTGTTTAAATTTATGTGATAAATTGTTTACATTCAGTTCCAAATAAAAATTATCAATGGAATGCACACTTTCAATGAAATTTTTGTTTTTTCTGGCAATATTTATTTATTCGATGAAACAAATTGAATTCATATCGAATTCAATACTTTATTAAAAGAGTTTATTGCTTTAATCAAGTTGGTTTGATTTAGTGCGTTTACGTTTATAAAATATTTAATGTGCAAGTCGTTTTATAAAATGGCATTTATTACACTCTTTAATTTAATCAATATTTAATCGTATTAAATAAATTTCTTTAGATAGTCTAATAAGTTAATACTGTTTGTTTTTTGATGTAATTACCGGTGCCTGAATGCATTTTGTCATATCAGAGTAAATAAAATATCAGCAATTGCACAAGATTCAAGGAGAAATTGCAAACAAAAAAAAACAATTGGAACAGCAGGAGTAGAAATATTATTGAAAAATATGTCAACTGTCGCGATTTGTGGGTCCTGCTGAATGTACTCACTGCCAATAAGCAGATGAAAATCGATGTTGCCATCTGTGTATCTGTTTGTGTATCTCTGTCATTGTTTATATTTATTTCACTTTTCGTTATTTCCGTGCTCAGTTTGCTGCACAAATGAAAAATAAACAAATTTCTTAATGACAATACAGTTTCTTTTCTCTTCTTGTGGATCCACAGCAAAAGCAAAAGTAAGTAAATTGATATTGATGCTCATTGAAGCACAGTCTTTTTTTGGGGGCACAATATCACACGATGTTGCAAGAGCGGACACTCTACCATATTGAGACAGACATCCGGCTCAATGAACCCTGTCACACTGGTTTAAAGTAGCCCCAGCTGTCAACAGGGGCTTGTCTATTGGGGCATGTCCTTAAGTCGCATTGCAGGACCTCTCACTCTTACTCTCACTCTCACTTTATTTTTCTTTTTCTGTTATTCTGTATGTGTGCAACTGCTGTACACACATTTCACTTGGCATAGCCAATTGTTTGGGGTTTTAAAATTCTACTGCATCAAAGGGAATTTTAAACTGGACAACTGAACTGAAGTGTTGAATAAGTAAAAATTAAAATGAAGACCCTTGGGTTCTCAGTTAATATAAATAAAACCCTTTTACTTTATACAATGTTTGCGAAAGATGCAGTGTGTCAAATATTTGTGCAAAATAATATGTAAAATTTCTTTTTTTTTTTTTTAATTTTTATTATCGCCGGAATCGATCAGAGTTATTTGAACTTAACCGGACGTGTATAGGGGAA
>JBANCZ010000187.1:0-49544 GCA_037040025.1 Sphaerogastrella javana | reverse complement strand
GAGCCCGAGCGGCGGCTGAGCGGCGGCAGAGCGGCGACTAGAGAAGCCCGAGCGGCGGCAGAGCGGCGACTAGCGGAGCCCGAGCGGCGGCTGAGCGGCTGCAGAGCGGCTGCAGAGCGGCGGCAGAGCGGCGGCAGAGCGGTGGCAGAGCGGCTGCTGAGCGGTGGCAGAGCGGCGGCTGATAAAATAATAATTTAAAGAACAATCAGGAGAAATTTCACTCTAATAAATATTTACTGAAAACTTTGAACACTTAAAAAATAATCTAAATAAATTCTACTCTAAATTTAAGAGAAACATAATTTAAAGAGTAACCAATAGAAATTCTACTCGAAATCTAGAGATATATATACAGAAAACTATCCAAACAAATAACGTCTGTTTGTATAGAAAATCAATCTAAATTCAATCTAAAAACAATCAAACCGCATTAAATCCTACATGATAAATCGTTGACAGCTTTAGTCTTTAGCTGAAACATAAAATAATATATAAATCGAATATTGTATACCATATACTTAAATTTACGGCCTTTCACTATATTTTACTGTACGTTGTAAAACTTAAAGACAATAATCGGAATAATCATATAGTCGAAAGCAAAAAATGATGGTGCTTAAATGAACATCAAATGATTGAAGCTCATCAGAACGCGCACAGCATAGCTAAATGGAGGGAAACTCCACTGTTATACAGCACTAGTATAACAGTGTACTAAAATTGCCCCAGCAGCATTCCCTCCAATGGCTTAAGTCAAACTGGCAGCAGCTGCCTTTGGGCTTATCTTTTATATCAGTCAGTGCGAAGAAGTGGATGAGGAAGACACAGAGAGCGAGAGACAGAAGAAAGGAGAGAGAGAAGGAGAAAGAGAGGGAGAGAGGCGAAACGCATGGCCGCTTGACCTTGCCTTTGAGCTGTGCGCTGCTCATTAGAACTAAAATTGCTTCGTTTGAATCGCTGTGTGTGAGTGTGAGTGAGAGTGAGTGTGTATGAGTGAGTGTTTGTGTGTGTGAGTCTCTGTATTTATTTGGCTAACTTTGTGGTTTGTTATTGTTCATTTTGAATGCTGTTGTTATTGTTGCTGCTTATCGTCGCAAATATCAGAAATTGTGTAAATAATAGAATATATATAGAAGAATACATTGGTATATGTCTCTATACATATATACATAGAACGCATACACTTAAGCAGCTTTGTTTTCGCTACTTTCGTTTAAATATTTAATGCATAATTTATGTGATACTTTAACTACTCCTAAAGTTACTTTAGATCTATATATGTATATATGGTATATGTGTCTATGTCTATGTGTTTGTAGCTACAGCATGTTGCAAATGAAATATGCAACAATAGCCAAAAGTTGGATAAAAAGGATACGCCCTGGCCCGTGTTCGTGCATTGGAAATTTTTGGTTAAAGCGCTACATTGAAACTTTTTGCAACTTTTGCAAAATGAGTTCAGTCGCAATGTCAACGACGTTGCACAACTTTCAATAACAGCAACAATAGTTTCACATTACATTGTATATATGTTAAGTTGGCCCTAAGCAACAGGTGAACAAAGTAACAACTGCTTCAACGCGTTAAATTTCTAAAGCATTTTGCTTATTTGTAAAAATAAACACATTTGAATATTAACGGCTGCATGCTAGCTAAAGATCAGTGTTACAGGGTTGCTGTAAACGGTTATGCAGCAGTCAGCTACTGTTTGCTTACATGCATACGTATCACAGCTGGCCGCTGCTGCACGCGCTGCACGTGCGTAGTGTAAGTGAAGAATTGATTGGTGTAAGTGAGAAAATTTTACTTAAACAAGTTCCATATTTATTTAATAGTTCAGTTCATTTAATTGTGCTCAATAAACACACAGAATCTCATTTAAGCTGACAGCCGGCAATCAAAATAGAAATGACAAAGCAAAAAGCAAATGTTGTTGTGCCAAATGTGAAAATGTTTCGAATAACCGCAAATGTGAGTACAATTGACAAACAAATATCAAATCAATGCGTATGCAAATACACACACACACACACACACACACACACACACACACACAGAGGCATATATGTATATATATGTAAAGTAGTATATTTTATGGGTATTATATTAATGTTTGTTTCCATAAAAGTCATTCAGGCGTCACATATGATTATAGCAAAAATTTGTTTATTTTGTTGTCGCTGGGGAAAATCAAAAATAAATACAAATCTATATACAGTAGTAGACTTAACACTATCAAAAAAAGGTTTATTTTGCAGAAATGGACAGACTGATGGTTCGATAGACAGACAGACAGTGGGATAGACGGGACAGTTGGACTGATGGATAAACAGACAGACGGCTAGGGGGACAGATGTGACAAACGAATAGACGACAAACGGATAGACAGACAGACGGACGTGAGAAATGGATAAACGGTATAGAAGCACAGACAGACAGACAGACAGATAGATGTAGTAGAAGCGAGAGAAAAAGAGAGAGAGAGAGAGAGACAGAGCGTAGACAGATAGACAGACATATGGAGTAGAAGAGAGGAAGTGAGGGAGAGGGAGAAAGAGAGGCATAGAGTAGTACAGTTGTTCAGTCGATTATTCGATTCTATTGACAATTTGTTTATGGTTTGGTTTATAATGGGAAAAAGAGAGCGAGCAACAGGCCCATATGATATTGTAAAGCTTTCAATTTGCATATTGTGTATGCTTTATGTATGTATGTATGAATGTATGCATGTATGTATGTATGCATGTATGCATGTATGTATGTAAGAATGCTGTATGTACGTATGTATGTATATATGTATGTATGATTCTTTGTATATAACAAAAACAATGTATGCTAAGTGAGCTAACTAACTCTCAAGTATATTTATATTATATTATATTATATTATATATTATATTTATATTTGTAATATGTATTATACATTTCCTTATATTGTACTATGTTAAACATATTTATTAAATTTATTTAAATTAATTGAATTTTATTTTTTAGTTAAAGAACTTTCTAAACAAATGCAATTCCTTCACATACGAAACAAATGAAGCAGACAGATTAATTCAATGTGAATCGGTAAGTTTATGCATTAATTTGTTTAATGATTAAAATTGAGCTTTGATTAAATACTAAGTAATTGAATGAACGCAACAACCAACTTCCCTGGACATGGGAAACATTTGAAATTTCCATTATTCCGCTGTCTTTAGGCACAGTCGAGTGGTTTTCCACTTAACCTGGCTAAAATGTGCAAAGCCGCTTTATGTTGTAATCAAAATTTAAGCATTTCACAATGCCCTAATAGGTTGAAAAAAAAAAAACAAATAAAAAATAAAAATACAGCCATAGATCCGTAGAGACAGATGGGCAAAGTGGGGGCGGATTTAGCCAGTTGCCCAAGCGACAAGTGGGCCCAGGCCTTCGTATCGTAGGCCTGGCCATCAATTTCAATCTGCAGTGTCTATTTTTGGCATATGTTACATGTAGTCTAAGCACCTAAGCAGCCCAAGCAGTCCAAACAGCCCAACCTGCCCAATCACCTGGCCATGTTTGCCATGTCCTCATCAAGCGAGTCTAACAAGCATGCTTGATGCTCATGTTGTGCCTGGTTTAGGCCAAAGCCAAAGCCATAGCCCTAGTCAAAGACCAAGCTCCAGCCCCAGCTCCTGCACTAGTCCAAGCCTCATACCAATCTTAATTCCAATCCAAAGGCATAAGCGCCCTTATACCCTTAACTAGGCTAACAAAATTGATGAATGTTTTGCATGATTTGTTCCATTGCCGCTTAAACTGTAGAAAAAATTTGCAAATAAAACTGCAGTCGAGTGTGCTTGACGAATTGTTAATCAAATGCAATTCACATGTACTATATGATAGATACTAATTTATATTTTAATATTTCCATCAAATATCATACATTTTTATTTGTGACTCCAAATGATTATGTTTTATATACCCTTGCTGTAATGCATACCCTTTTTGTTAGGGCAAAGAGTCAATCACAACAAAAAATACGTAAAAATTCGGTAAGAGAAGAAGGAAAAAGTTTAGACAATGTAAGAAAAACAACAACAACAAAAGCAACAAGAAGATAAACAAGTAGAACAACGGCAAAGCAAACACAGCACACATGGTCATAGGCAAAGAGAAACCCATACAAAGACAGACACAAATACAAACACATACACACTGTCTCTCTCTCTCTCTCACACACACACCCACTCACACATACACACAAACACAGACAGTCACACACACTCACAGACACACACAGAGTCACACACATGCCCATCAACTACAATCTGATTCTATGATCCGACAAAAAGTAGAGGCAAAAAAATATCCCAAAAAAAAAAACGAAGAAAAAAGAGGAAAAAAAAACCTATCAAAACAAACGATAATGTTGCTGCTGATGTGGCTGCCATTGATGATGTGCAGGATGGATAATAAGGATGTCGAAATGTGACTGTGAATGTGCCCCAATGCTGCTTTAATGACACACGGGCTGCTCACCACCTCAACTCAGGCTACACTACAGCTGCAAAAGCCTCGTGTGAATGATGTGTTGATTGCCACAGTGGCCAGAGGCAACAGCCCTACCAGCAGCAGCAGCAACAACAGTAGCAGCAACAGTAGCAGCAACAGTAGCCGGAACAGTATGAGGTGCAATAGTAGAAGGAGCAGCAGTATCAGTAACAGGGAGTGGAGAAGCAGTAGCATTAAAGGGAGCAATAGATGGAGCAGGAGTAGGGAAACAGCGGGAATAGAAGAAGAGAAGCAGCAGCAACAGTGAGAGGAGTAGCAGCAGGAGCAACAGAGGCAGTAGAAGCAGGAACAGCAGCAGTAGAAGTAGGAGCAGCAACAGTGAGAGAAGCGGCAGCAGCTTGAACTGAAGCCAACAAAGTCAATTGGTCAGCAAACAATAAAATCAAGCGGAAAATTGACCAAAGTCGCGCCATGCTGAGCACCTACAATGTACAGCTACTACCCTAACATATGGCCAAATATATATATATATATATAGGGTCTATACGTATGTGTGTGTGAGTGTGTGTGTGTGTGTGCGTGTGTGTTTGTGGCCAATATAAAAAGTGAAATTAAAGCACGTTTGAATTGGGTCGCAAATGGGCCAATTGCTGAAGGGAAACGTACAGCAATTGCTCGGGAAAATTGCCCTGGAATGATGATTAATGTAACTAAGTAACGGCACAAATACTAACATCATCGAAATTAGATAACAAAGCAAACGAACAATAGACAATATAAAGAAAAGCCCAAACTCATCGAATTAATTGCCAGGATCAACTAAGCGGAAGAACACATTTTGCATATTGCCAAAGCCGAGATTCTATTGCCCAGGGACTGGGATTGCTCCAGGCAATCTATTAAGTCCATTGAGAGCTGGACTATATTGTATGAAATTTATGAAAATATCATATACAGTTGATAAAGTTATTAATGGGAGAGATTGACTAATTGGGAAATTTAATTAAAGTAAATGCATTTGAATTTGAATTGATTTTATTGCATTTTCACATATTTATGCCCAGTCCTAGATGTGACTAAGGGACGTTTAAGTATAATAGAAAGCTTAGTCTATATATATTTATTTGTTATATAATTTTATAAAATTATTTCCTCAATTATTAAGCTTTTGAAATCAGCTAAAAGCAAAAGTATCATCTCTTTGAAGTCTTTATAAAATCGACTTTATTTGCTGCAATCTTATGAATACTTTGTCTTTAGGGTATTCACGTCACTAAAAATACATTTTACTCTATTCATATTACAAAACTAATTAGTGCGCATTTCGTTTGACCATCTATGGATTATTTAAACGGCAATTATTGGTTGCTTTTTAACCTTGCACTTGGCCGAGACTAATTAGCCGAAAATTTAAAATAAATTCGCTCATTAAATATGCGCAGCTTTTATCAGTTAAATGTAAAACAATACATTTGAGTATATATATATATATGTGTGTGTGTGTTTGTGTGTGTGTGGGTGTTCAATTTCTTTTGGCAACTTGCAGCTCATTAGGCCAAGCAATATGTTGCCTAATTCGAATCGATGGCAAATGAAAATTGCCAACAAAAGCTCTGAATGCTGTAAGACTATATTCATTCATTCAGTCCGCTTGAAATTGAGTATACGAATGTAATTCGTCTTCCTTTCATTGTATTTAAGGTACTCGTAATCCTGCCTGTGCCTGGACAAATACAAGGGGGAGCCACTGTGAGCTGTTGCCACTTTGTTGACACTTTCAATGGGCAGCAGTTGCTAAAGCCCCAGCTGTTGTTGCTATTGTTGTTGCTTTTGTTGTTGTTGTTGTTGTTGTTGTTGCTGTTGCTGTTGTTGTTGCTGCTGCTATTGACAAATTTATTTATTAACATTCGAGTTCATTAAACCTGAATATTTGGTCCGGCAACTCGAACGGCTTTCACACGCTTCGATGGCTAGGCGAAACCCAAGGCAATAATCACACACACACACACACATACACTCACTCACACACACACTCACACACACAGAGAAACACACACATACATATAGCATGGCGGCTGTCGCATAAATCACTCGACGGTCGATGTTGACCGCCGCCATTTTGTTTGCTACTATTTTGATTTAGTCTGGTCACACTGCCGCCCGCTCTCTTTATCATTTTGTTGCCATTTTGTAGTAGTTTTAAAGCACTCAAAAATTCTTTCGAACAGAAACAACAAAGAGAATAAAAAAAAACGAAAAGCAACAATAGAAACAAAAGCATAAAGAACAACAAAAAGAACAACAACAAATGCAACAACAACATAAAAAGGAACAACAACTGGAGGCCCGGCAAGTTTATATACGCGTATTATACAGCAGCTTGGCAGGGCACTTAATCCATAAAGATTTATGCGCATCCAACAAATTTTGTTGTAGTTGTGATTTGTGTTGTTGTTTTTGTTGTTGTTGTTGCTGTTGTTGCTGTTGTGGTTGTTGCATTGATAAAAGTTTTTTAATTAAATTTAAAATGCTGCGTCGCATGTGAAATCTGCTGAAGGGCAAGCCAATGGCCCAAACAATTTGGTTAATTTGTTATTCCATTGATGAAATCAAGGAGAAAGTATAATACAAAATGTAAAAAGTACAAAAATTAAAAAAAAATAAATAAATGCAGCATGATATCTTCGTGGGATCATTTTAACAATTGCATTCAATGCATTTGCTTGTCTTTAAATAAAAACTGCCAATAATTAAGTTTTTATATATGTAAAATTGTATTTAAATAGCCGTAGCATAAAAAAAAAACACAATTTTACCTACGCACATAAAGGTTTACTCTTTTCTTTATTTAATTTAATTTTTCTTTTATTTTTTGTCGTTGGTTTTATAATTTTTTTTCGAATATTTACATTCATTGTTGTGGGCGCTTGTATTATTTTTGGTATACTTATTTTTGTGCGGTGTATCGTTGCCTCGAGTGGGCTCGCGGTTCCTTTTGTCAATATTTGGCCATGTAAAAAGGCATCTGCGGCCCTAACGGCCAAAATTTGTTGGCTTAAAGCACTCCTAGGGGGGAGGGGGTGGCGTTGGCTCAGTTGAAACACGCGCACCCCAAAAAAAGGCAACGCTTTTCGCTCTCACCAAGCATTGACATTGATTGATGACAGAGCGGATTTTAAAGTTTTGTTTCGTTTTTTTGGTTTTTCTTTTGGATTTTTTGGTGTGTGTTGAAGTGCGAAACTTGTTGCCTGATTATTTATATTTGTATATGTGTATGTATCTATATCATTGCACTCATCACTAATTCAGTCTAATGGAATTTGCAATTACACACGCATCACCGCAATTGTTTGAGCCTAATTGCCAAAACTGGTTGAAATTGCGGTGAAAATTTAACATTTTACGCACAGCCGAAAGTATTTAACGATTTATTCCCATTAAAGTTGAACAACAGAAAACCCAAATTCATGCCAATAGTATTCAATGCTTCGAATACAGGCTGTAATATATTCACAATTGATCAATTGTGCTTGGCTCGAAAGCGAACACCTGCCACTAATTCAATTATAGCCAACATAATGTCAGTAATAATTATGCATACACATAAACACAAATGAAGAGATAGATGGAGAAAGGGATAGAGAAAGAGAGAGAGAGAGAGAGAGGAACAGTATGAGCTCGAATAATGCTGAACTGGTTGTGAATGTGAGTGATTTGTAAGCATATGTGTAATATTCACACTCTGTGCACAGCTGATATAATCAAATCAGTATCTAAGACACCCAAATGCCATTGTCTATGGCAATACACACACATATGCACATACATACGCACATACAAACATAAATATATTATATAATGTGTATGTAATTCCATTGAAAGAGCGTTATAAATAGTCACTCCAGTCAGAGCCCAATTCATTCACATGTAGTGCGGTTCGCATGGCAACAATTATAATTATTCTTTTCGAATTTTATTTCAATTATCGATTTTTACTGGAATTTTGTTGTTTTAGTTTCGTTTTTGTTTTTGTTTTTGTTTTCGTTTTTGTTTTTGTTTTATTTATCTCATCCTACAGCTGTTTGCATTTGATTTTCGGTGAATTTAATTGAATTTACATTTAATTAGTAGCGACTCTCTATGTTAATATGATTCATTCATGCTGCATAATCACGATAGAATCTTAAATGGCAAATGGAGCGTATAAAATACCAAACAAACTATTTGCATAATATACGCATTTCAATGCCATCCAACAATAATTATCCATGTTATCGCTTCATTTTCCAGCTCCTATAAATATTGTCAATAATTATAAGCTAATGCATTCGAAATGTGTGTTTATAGAGCAACTAAAGTCGGTATTAATGTGCATTAAAATTTATGATAATTTCAAATAGCATAACAGAGGCAAATACTGTTAAAAATATCTCTCTCTCTCTCTCTCGCTTTCTGTTAGCGCGTGTCCCAAACTGTGGTTTGTGTCCGTGCTACAAAAGCTTACGCTGTGTGGAAGCTATGTTAAACGGGTTTAGCAGCTAAAACATTTATGAAAATGTTCTAATTATAATGATTACCATTAAAGCAGTTATTAATCAATTTATGAGCATTTAAAATACTCAAAGCAATACATATACAGTTCAGTTTGAGTTTGTGTGCGCAATTGGGCATTTAATGAGCCATAAAATCAACATGGTCAAAACGTTTGCATGCACAAATAATTACAAATCGAAATCAAAATAGACTCTGCTCGGACAAATTATAAACTATTCTGCTTAAATAAACATTTGGTCAGCTGAAACAACAACAACAATACAAACATTGCTTCATTTTGTTGCTTGAATTAATTTGCAATTTAACACCCGCCATAAATTGATTGAGATTGAGTTAAGATTTGCCCAGAGTGCGATTTAAATTAATTAAACTATTCTAAGTAGTATAAACTCAGCCATAAACTAAGCTCAAATCAAAGCGATTCTGTCATAGTGACTGCAAAACATTTGCCAACAACTTGACAGAACCATAGCTAAATCTCAATTGAATTTAGATTTAGTATGCACAAAATGAACTGGAATTTAACATAATACATATTCTTAATGGTTCAGTGCACATGGAATATAATTATATTTAGTATTTACCCCTTTTTTAATGTTTTATCATTAAAATTTTATTTAGTTGGTATAACTTGCAGTTGATTTGAAATCGAATTGTGCCACAATTATCGCTTCATTAAATCGACTAAACTCTAAACATTTAATTAATTTTAGTAAATGTATAATTAAAAAATGCCCTGGTTATGTAATGAATTATTAAATATTTGTGAATCATTTTACATTAGTGCATTTATTATTCATGCTTTTGTAAATGCAATTACTAACTCACATCACAAAACCAAAAAATTATAAAAAAACAATTCTGTTGATAAAAAATAATTGGAAGAAAATGCTGTATAGAAAAAAATATTCTGTTGATGTTATGCATTGTTTAATTACTTTGTTAACTACTGCTGTAGATTTTTTTCAAAATTTTTTCCCAACAGTGTTTCTAATTAGTTTTTACTATGTTAAGGGCTAAACTGGTTTTACTTTTACATATCATACGCGTTGCAATCATGTATATCAACTGAGTTTATATTTGTTATACATATTGTAACTTTATACTTGGGATAATATAAATCAAAACTGATTGATTGATTGAGTGAGTGAGTGCAATCAGTCTGTGAGCATTTGCATATTCGTTGTGCTTCAGTTGCTTTGTGTTTGCACTCACAGACTTCTTCAGTTACTTGAATCACTCTCGCTGCTGGCGCTCAATTTAGTATATACTATGTTTAGTAGACACTTAGTTAGACGTTGTCAACTATTCTAGGTTTACCTGTGCTTCAAACTGATAACATTGCTTTAACAGCGTTCCAATTAAGCTTCAATTTCAGTTGACTTTACTTTTATTTGGAGTGTATTAAAAAGTCTAGATTTACGTATATGAATTTGAAATTGTATAAAATTTATTTATGGATAAATTTTAATTTGGTTTTTTATAATCCTATAATAATATAAAATTTCAATATTTTCTAGAAACTCTTATAAATTCAATTTAATTATTTTGATTTATTACACACAAAATATTTAATGCCAACCTTACATTATATATTTGATATATGTACACGGTCTTTGGGGCATTGATAGATAATATTAGGTAGATCGCAACGTGTGCTACATTTTGAATTGCCGCAGCTCCAATGAATAAACAGAAATTGTCAAGACAACATAAAAATAAAAAAAAAAAATAAGAGATTAAAAACATTAAAGTGACCTTGAATTGAATTAATGGCAACAAACTGTAAATTCAAATCGCGCATTGAGCAAACCACCAACAGTTGAAGCTGAAGTGAAAGGCTGATCGAATGGCAAAGAGACGAAGAGGCAAAGAGGCCAATAGTCAGACTGATGGACAGACGGACAGACGGACAGACGAACAGTGAGTGAATAGGAACGCCGTCTTTGCATAGAATGATAAAGGAACGCTCCATACGATATATGAGCACTCGACCATCCAGCTCTATGCCTGCGTGGTATATGGCCGTAGGCGTTGGAGCCACAACAAGGGCTGTAGGAAGGGCATTTTGATGTTTGGATTTTGGTTTTTGGCTTTGAGCGTATAAGCGGATTATGAGCAGCAGAAAAAATCAAAAACAATAAACCACGCCCACTAAGCCATGCTGGAAACTGTGCGAATGTGCCGAACAAAAGCTCTCCCTCTCTGTTTCTCTCTATGCAGGGCGAGCTATCAAGTTATCAACATGAGCAATAATAACAATAAGCAATAACAATATATCTATATTAGACTAACAACAACAACATCCACAACAAAAACAATGAACGAGTTTTCGATGCACTGACGCATTGGTAAATTTTTGGGGAAATACCTAGAGCTGAGCTTAACGTGCGGCTTTTAGCCATTGCCTACGATTTGTTTACATCTTTCAGTTTTGCTTGGAGATTTTGTGGCTACGTCAACAGCCCAGACTCGAACTCAGACTCAGATTCAGTCTCAGACCTGTTTTCAAAATTAATTCAGTATTCTGTTTATAGTTCAACCGGTGCAAGCTTTAAAAATTTACAATTTGCATTGAAATTTTCAGTATTTCGGGACTTTTTTCTGGTGCGTCTCATTATATTCTGTTCCAATTAGCATATATCAATAACTGATTACAGTTTATTAAAGCAATTCGGTTCAATGGGAATGAATCAGATTGGGCACGTTTTCAAAATGTGTCATCTAATAACAGGTATTAAATAATTCTATTGATTGGATATGGTATGACAAAAGATTATAGAACATTCAATGTATACTTAGTATCTTTAGTTGAAGGCGACTTTAAAAAATTGTGTAATTTTAAAACACTACTTTATATTCATTTTATATATTCATTGTATTCATTTCTTCAGCTTTTATATAATATTGATGTAGTAAAACTATTCACCTTGCACATAATTTTTTTTTAAATTAGCATTCACATTATCTCAATTCCTAAGTGATGTTAATGACGTATCAAAATTAGTTTCTCTTTCTCCCCTCTAGATGGAGCTACCACCTTCGACCAATAGGTGGCAGCAGCACCAGTTCTTTGCCTCTCTTTATCAATCACTCTCCATTGCTTTCGCCTGTCTCCGTCTCATTCTATCTCTCCATCTATCACCCACTCATTCGCTCTCCGATTCTGTCAATATTTTGCAATCTGTAGAACCACTTAAAGTATTCTTGTAGTTTTTTATCTGTTTGTTAATGAACTTTGCTGGAGTAAGATAAACACTGTAAGTATATTAATTTCAACAATTTCAACTTTTACTAACATTTGAGGAAGCTTCCATTGCTTCCACTGAGAAATGAAGGTCATGCACAAATAGCAAACATGTTGCATGTGCGATATGCCAGACTTGGCATACAAACGACAAACGACAGACGATAAACGACAGAGAACAGGGCCGACCTCGTGCTATCACATCGTATGTGTATAGAAATGTGCAGTGTAATCACCTGGCAGAGATGGAACGGGTTTCATTTGATGAAACAGTAATGAGTTGGTTGTTCGGTAAACCGCAGGGCACATGATTGATCAGGTGTAAACTTGGATTCAGCCCAACAACAACAACAACCGCAACACCAATACAAAAAAAACCTTTGGCTAACCACAGAATCAAAACACAGTCACAGTCAGATTCACTCAGCTGTTTGGTGCGCTTGAGTTCACTGAGACGTTTATCAAGAGGTCAAACACGGCACGACAAATGAAAAAAAATTGAAAAATAAAATGATATGAACAAATTTTTGCAGTAATAAATATAAAATTATATGTTAAACATGAGAATTGGTGAGCGCCTAATGGTTAAAGCGCAATGGCAGCATGCAAATCAAGAGAGAGAGAGAGAGAGAGAGAGAGAGAGATATGGCAAGCCCAGACATAAACCTGTACCGATATCGTCGCCCGAACACATTTCCATGTCAATTCATATTTAGAAGTTTGCCGTGCGAGATTTCAGTTCAGTTTTAACTGCGATCGTCGGTGACACAGTTCGCTATTGGTATCGATAACGGTTTTCAAAAGGTGTGGTACTTGGCTGAAACGGTCGAAACGGTTATAGTGATACTCATTGAGAGTGCTTTGCTAAATTTAACGAATTTGAATTGAATTCAAATCAAATTTTAAAACATCTGCAAGTGAAGAGTGCAGGTAAATGTTGTTTCGTCAATTATTAATCGTTCAGTTTCGTTCAGTGAATTGCAAGTTGCATTAAATACGCTCATATTAAATTTGTATATATGTAAATATATTTGTACACACTTAACGAATGAGTGTGGAATGCGAAACGGTGTGAAAAAGAATCGCACTCAATGTTCAAAAAATGCAGAAATGCGCATGAAAATGAAATTGGAAAATTACGTGAAACATTTCATTTATTTTACAAGAGCTCAAATAACAGAATATACACCCACATACACACATACATATTATATTGTATATAACGTGAATTTTAATTAAGGCTCAGCTCACAGTTGTTAACAGAGGATTCTTTTAAGGGAAGAACAAGAATTTACATTGGGCAACATTTGATTTCCATATTCGTTGGAGCTGTAAAAATGCAAAACCAGTTTGATTTAAATTCAAATGCTTTTGTTTGTCATCTCAAGCTGACAACGCCTTCAACTTAACATCTCCATTTGCATAAATGCCATATTTTCTTTTGTTTTGTTTTGTTTATTTTTTTGGTTTGATTTAAATATAACAATCAAGACTTAAAATCAAAGGGCAAATCGTTTTGACAAGTTTTGAGCTGCTGTTTAGAATATTTATAGTTGAATTCCAGTTTTAAGATTCATTATTGGAGCGGTTTCAATTTAGGAAAATTCGTTCAAAATTATAACAATATGATATACACTGTGTTATATTTTTTTCGGTAAATAAATCTTAACGAAAGTTGGCTCGTGCTTCTTATAATAGTTGAAGTTTAATTTGTTGTATATTTAGTTTCAAGTTTCATTAACAAAGAGCTTTGTATTTAAGAAAATTTTTAAAAACATTTTTATAACAATATGAACATTTTTTTAACAATATGAACTACACTGTGATACAATTATTTTCGTTAAATAAAGCTTAACAAAAAATCGGAATTAATTCTCTCTGGCATACATACTATATATAGTATGTGCGTAAACATTTACGAATATTTCAGGTGCACATAATCTTTGTGTTATTTATTATTTTTTCGTCTTATGCGTATGCTACACTTGCATGCAGACACTGTAAGAGTGTGTGTGAATGTGTCTGTGTGAGTGTATGTGAGTGTCTGTGTTAGTGTGTGTGTAATATCATATCATCATATTAATTGATGTGCAGATTGATGAATGTTCATGCATGCGCAAGCTTAATTAAAAGCGTAAAGGCGAATGAGCAAGACAACTACAGATTGACAGAGATGGGAATATTCTCCTTTAAATCGAGCACTCGTCAGGGATTTCTTTATTTTTTCCAATTATAGAGCATGGCATTCGCGTTGGTCAAACATTTTCGCAAATGCCACCGCTGGCTGTTTGCTTTATACGATATGCATTTGCATGGCAAAAGCTTTGTATGTCACATGAAGTTTTTGCGTAAAGGGAAAACGTAGGAAAACGAAACCAAAAGAAAGATAAAACAAAAAAAAGCAAAGAAGAAAAATTACAAAAAATGAAAGAGCAACGCGAGTATAGCACCAAATATATGATAATTGAAATGTCCTGTACTGAAGGGCGAAGCTGTATCTTTCAATCTCTCTCACTTACTGTTTCTCTCTTTCTCTGTCTCTCTCTCTTTCTCCCTTTCTTTATGTACCCTTCCTTCCGTCATCAATTTAGTTGGCATAACAAAGTTTTGCAAGTTCAAAGTTGTGTGGTGCCGGCATTTTGAGTGAGAAAATGAAATAAGTGCGGATAAAATAATTGCATTTCATTTAAAAAAATGTTGTAATCAATTTAAGTGACCAGCAAAGATTTTAAGATTCTCAATACAAAAGTTATAACACCAAAAAAAAAAAATCTAAAGCGAAAACCGATCAAAGAAACTTAACGAATAACAGCACGAAACTTGTGAACGAAACAAAAACCGAAGAAAAGTGCAAAAAGTAAAAAAATTCAATTAATGTCCAATTGCAGTGAGTTTTATTTAAAATTTAAATAAAATTTATTTAATTGGGAATTAAAGATTTAGTTGAAAAGGGCAACACTAAAAATTATATAATTGATGAATAACATTTACAAATCTGCAAAATATTTATAATATAATTTAATATAATATTTACATTATTGTTATATTTATAATTTATTTAAATATTTTATTATAAATCCTCTAAGACATTTAATTATGATATTTATCTATGCTAAACTTTTACTGCGTTTAATTAATGTCAAAAGCTAATGCTGATTTTATACTAATGTAATCGTATTATTTATTATACGTATAAACAGTAAAAAAGTGCATAAAAATATTGCAATAGCAATAAATACAAATAAATTTAATTTGAATACTAGTTTAGAATGGGAATAGAATTGCATAAAACAGAGCTTTAACTATTATTTCAAGGAAAATCCAGACATTTACAATTGGTTTATATACAGCATAGATTATAAATTATTGAAAAAGTTTTGTTTTTTAGACACTGTGCTAGAAATGCCGAATTGGGTCTATTGAGGTAGGGTTCATAGATAGATAGTAGATCACATATAGCATATTAATTACTAAGTATAAAAAATAATACAATAATCTTATTAAAAATGATAACTCCTATTCAAAAATTATTCAACTATTCAAATCAACTAGTCGATACGTTTAAGCCATAAACGTTTAGGAAAACAAAGATCGAACGAATATAAACGAATTTTGATATTTGCTGTGACTGTGAAGTATGTGTGTAGCTGAAATACCCTGTGTTAAAAATGAAATCAATAGAATATAAATATAAATATAAAAGTAAAATGATTATAAATATAAAAATAGATTATAAATATAATAAAAGATTATAAATATATTAAAATTATAATATAAATATAATACAAATATAATTTAAATATAAAATTATTATAATTATTAGAATGAATATATATATATAATATCCTGAATATTATTAATACTATTTATTTTTTAATTTAATATTAAATCAATAAAATATTTTTTGATATATTAAAAATAATAAGTAATAATTTAAAAAATATATATTTATATTTACTTATATATTATATTTCATATAATATTTTTTTTTCTGAGCGGATTGTGTTGACGCTCTCTCTCTCTCTCTTTTTTTCTCTCTCTCTCTCTTTCTGTGCTCTTACTGGTACTAAAACAACTAAGAACAGAGTTGTTATTGTGGGGGCAGCAGCCCTACTGTTCAGTTCAAGTGTTTATGCAAATGCATTCGCTGTTTTTGTGCCGTAAATATTAATTCATTTATTATTGTCACTTAGATTGTATTACATGCAATAATTGTGATTTTAAATAGTCTAGACGCAAATTTAAATATATTACACTGGCATAAGTGTATATTAGTATATATATTATAGTGTATATACATATATCTGAATGCGAATGTGAGTGTGAATATATGTATGTGTGTGTATGTATTTAGTTTAAGGAAAACTCATTGAAATTCGCAACGGAAACGCGAAATATGTTTCGCCAAGTTGAGAGTTGCTTGAAAAACACGCAAAGACACGCACAGGCACACACAGACATGCACAGACATGCACACACGTGGCAAGTGGCAAGTGGCAGGTGGCAGGAAATGAGACATGACATTGGTCTCGGCAATCAGTGTATGTACTTACACGTATGCTGCAACTACTGCGACTCCTACTCCTCCTCCGCCTCCTCCTCTTCATCCTCCTCTGTCACCTTCAGCTTCTCCACCTAACCCTCCCCCCTTTGGCTCTGGGTAGGGCAACAGATTTGCTGGCTTTTCATATTAAATATGTTACGACAATGTGCAGACAAGAAGCCACACATACTATTATAAGCCCAGCCTTTTCTCATTTCTCTAATTTTCTCTCCTTCTCTCCTCTCTCTCTCTTTTTCTCTCTCTTTCTCTCTGTTATGCCATAAATAACATTTGCGAATATGACACTGTGGCAATTTTGTCTTATGCTTAGTTGTAATTTAGCTAATTTGAGCTTTAGTCAGGGATATTCGTTCTCTTTCTTCTTTCTCCCTTTTGTCATTCGAGTAAATTGCATTTGAGTTGGAGCCTTGCTTTAGTATACCTAGTATACTTAGTATAAGTCGATAGTTATTCGTATATATTCTCACGTTTAGCTATGCCATAAATTTGTTGGTCGTGCATTATTTATGGCAATTAGAAAATTTGTTTGCATTTCACAGCTGCTGCCAAGTCATTGAAATATTCTTCACCTTTATGCCTTGGGTCATTTATTGGTGCGACACCCTGTGGCGTAATTACAGGGTGTAGGGCCAAGGAGAGGTATTGTTTAATAATAGATCTATGTAATTTGAATGAGCGCGTGCGATTAGATGAAGCACAGCTGCAGCTATAAAATTTAATATTGACTAACAATAGAAAAAATTAAAAAAAAAATATGGAAATATGTGCTATTGTAATTATAATTGAAATTTTATTAGATCAACTTATATAATTTGGTGAATAGATCATGGCGCTGCCATTCACTTTTCATTCAAGATTTGGGGATTTCAAGACATTCACAATTTTTGTGAATTAAACAAAATGGTGTTAGTCTTATAGAATGAAAATATTAAATATTTATTTTTATATATTAAAATGATGTAAGTCTTATAGAATGATTATATAATATAATATGCAATAAGATTATTAAATATAATAGTCGAGTATTTTACATACTAGTAGCTTCTGAAAAAACTTGTTTTAAATTTACATTTTAAAATGTAGAAATTTAATTTCCAATGTGATTGTAAGTGTGAGTGTCTAATTGATTTATACACTTACAAAAATAAATTAAATTTAAATCCAATAATTCAAGTCCAACTTGAAATAAAAACCTTTCAAGCTCTTGTACCCTCTTCAAAGGGAATTGTGTGCTTAATTTATATCATTTACCTATACAACAATAACCCAAAACAACCTTAGGCAATTGATAGAGTTTGTTTCTCTCTTTTCCTCACTCGGTCTCTTCTCTTTCTCTGTCTCTCAATTTATATCTCTTTCTATGTAGTGAAAGTTGTTTATGTTCAATTCTTGTATATATTTGTTGACTCCTTGATGGCCATTTCCGGTTTGGATGTCGCATTTCGTTTTCCCATTTTGTGTTTCGATGGTCTAGGACATCTGCTTAATGTTTATGTTTACACAATGCCCAAAATGAATGAAACCAGGATCTGGCAACAAGCAAATAAAGTGCAGCCAGAGCATGTCTAAATGGGGGAGCAACTAAAGTGAAAGGGGAGGCAAAGTGAAAGTAAGGCATAGGGAAAACATTCAACAGTCAACAGTGAACAATTCACTTGCTCACATTTGCTGCTGCCGTTTTTACACTCATACAATCACACACTCGTACACTCACACACTCATACACTTACACATTTAGTCACTAACTCAGTAAGGCACTCAGTCGAAGGCGATAACAAAACGAAGAGAAGCTCGTGCAGAAAATAAGCACAAATAAAGAGCAGCAAAGCGGAAGTAGAACACAGTTACTACGTGTTTGAGTATGAGTGTGTGAGTGCGTTTGAATGCGAGTGTGTATGTGAGTGTAACGTCTAGCAACGTTGAACTATTCAAATATGTTAGCAACGCACTGGCCGCCTACACTCACCCGCCCCAAATGCTGCTTGCCGCACTTTTCCTTTCAATTGGATGCCTCAATGTTCCTCTTCGACTGCCCCATAAAACTCATGGCAATGGAATATTGAACATTGACTCAATAAAAAAAGAGTAAAATAGAGAGAGAAAGAGGAAGAGAGAGAGAACGGGAAAGCTAAAGAAATGGCAGTGTTGCAAACGACAAGCAAATATTTGCACAAATTTTGCAGTTGCCATTTTGCTCTGCAGCTCTTAAGTCTGACTGAATTCGCATCACGCATGCATAATATAAATACTAGCAGTAAATACCGCAATGCACTCAGAGAAAAATATTATGACAATAACTTATGCAAAGATTACTGAGCTTTATTTATATACTCAGCCGAACAGGTGGATCTGACATCGACAAACAAGAGGTTGCTATACGACCAAGAAGAATTGATACAACATAGATCACTCTATTGTTTATTAAAGGTGTTGCGTTCCACCAAAAAGATTAAAACCATGTCGTCTCGTATATAGGTGCACAAGTGCGCTAAACCAAACGCCCCTATAATCCTCCATATATATTGGTATAACTAACTTCATATGGTCGAATGTACAGTCGACTTTGCGTAGGTATACCCAAGTGCATCTAGAACCTGTTCTACTTTGTGTATAGCAACCTTGAATTTAAAGCAATATCCAAAGATTTCTGCAACCGACTTCATCGAATAATGGCCACACACTGGGAAGATCTGATCAATCAGCATATTGATCGAAAAAATAGTAAATAGAACAGTTTACAGGAATAAATATATAAAATATTTGAAGAAGTATAAAGAAGATTAAAAAGTAAAAATTATAGGAATAAAAATATAAAATAATTGTAGGATTATAAGGGAAATTAAAAAGGAAATATAGGAATTAAAATATAAAAGTACTGGAGAAGTAAAAGGAGATTTTGAAGTAAAAACTATAGCAGCCAAATGATAAAATAGTTGGAGAAGTCTAAAATAAAATAAAAATTTAAAAAGAAAGGATGAAAACATAATATTTTATAAACAAACTCAGTTTCAGTTAGAATAATTATATATACATTAGCCCATTAAGTACAGCCCCTTCAAATGTCATCAGTAGTTAGATTATGATTTATGGTACTTGTTCGTCATGCCCTCGCACAGCTAGTTAAGCTTTGGTTATAGTGAATTCTAGCTAGTGAATGTGACTACTCAAGTTGACCTTTTCCAGGCCATTCAAGAACTCAAACTGTATTCATACGACAGTCTGTTTGCACTCAAAGTGCAGATGACATTTGGTGTGTTTCAAGAATCTTTGGCATTTGCTGATTTGAAGATGCAGTCGTAGCTGCAGATGCTGTTCCAGTTGCAGCTCCAGTTCCAGTTGCAGTTCCAATTGCCATTCGGTATTCAATTTGATATGCGTGAGCTGTTTTTTTAATTCTCAATTCAGTTTTTCGACTTGTCTTGCTGTTTGGCTTATTGGTTTGGCATGTAGCTTGTAGCTCATGCAGTGCATTTGGCATTTTGCTGCTGTCTTTCATTTTCCTAGCTGCATTTCCTTGCCTTTCATTACACTTTGTTGCCAGGTTGCAAACGTGCAAATTAGCTCTCTCTCTCTCTCTTTGACTATGTCTCCTTCTCCTCCCTCTGTACACACACTCCTTCACATAGAAGCATAAATTGAGCAACAATGTTGCATTTGCTTCTGTTTCAGCTGCTGCTGTAGTTGCATTTTATGGTTATGTGGCAGGCATAAGAGTATGAAATCAGATTACATGCAGCTCAAAATTTGTTTGAACTTTGCCATCTCAATGTTGCACAATCTGATTATGGCCAAATTTCGATTTGATTACGACACAAAAACAATGTCTCAATTAAACCAAACTATATATATACAGATTAGTCATTTCATCTGTACAACTCGAATGAATGAAGCGACTTTCTTCGGTGGAAGACAAATGGCAAAATATGAATTAAATGAAAACTTTATTTATTTTGTACATAATTAAAAGCATTGCTTAATTCAGGCTTCAGTTAAATTTTCTGTGAATTCTCTGCCATATTTATGCTGGAAAAATAGACATAAATGCTACAACTACTACTAAATGTTTCATGAATAATAATGTATTCATAGTGAATCAGATTATCAACATCTAACCGCAATTTGTGTGTAATTTTGGAGTTCAATAAAAACATTCAAATAAAATGTTTATCATGCATGCACATACATAAATATAAACAATATAAGCAACTATAAATGTCAATATTTGCTTGCTATCATGCACAAACACCATAATTCAGTAAGATTGATGTGATTGCGTATAAAATAGAAAACCTCATTAAAATGTTATTTGTATCGTACGAAAGTTCGGTTCCTTTTTAAGCTTCTTATCAGTCTTGATAACGGAAATTGCAAAAGCGAGCCTGAGAAACACTTTCGCTCTTATGCGAAACTCTCTCTCGATTTGCCAACAGCTCTCGCATGCTGTTAAACTCTCTTAGGCTGTTAGTTGGTAACAGCACAGAAGGGAAATTTTAACAGCGCACTGTTAGCTTCACTGTACACGTAACAGCAGCCTTAACAGCAAATGTAGACGTAACAGCAAGAGCTCTGTTAAGCCTTTTAAGACTGTTGAGTCTTAAAGCTTTCAATGCCTGAAATTAAAGCAAAGCGAATGTTAAATTTATTTGATTGAAATACACAATAAACGCATCTCGTTTTTGGAAGAGACTTGATTTGCTTTTGCCATTGCCCCCAAATTGAGGCTGAGGTTGAGGTTGAGGTTGAGGTTAAGGTTGATGCTGATGCTGAGGCTGAAGTTGAGACTGAGGTTGCGGCTGACTCTGGAGCTGAAGTCTCCGTCGTGCCGCTATTATTATTGTCATTTTTATTGGTCTTCAAATGCCGCTGGAGTAATGAAAAACGTTTATGTTTGCGTTACATTTACTCTGCTTATGCTCATTGCGTTATGGCCAAGTTCCGCCAAAGTTTCACGCACACGGCCTATAAAAATCCCGAGCGTAGTCTCGCTCGCCTAAGTAACTCTGCTTGTTATACGACCCGGTTCCCAGTACCCCCCTCCCCCCCCTCACCCTCATCGCTGCGACTCCTGCCTTTTTACTGGCACATCAAAATGCTTATAGATTTTGATGACATTATAAATTTATGATTGACTGCCAGTCGACCTCCAGTGTTTGGGTGTGTGAGGGGAGACGGGTGAATCGTAGATACTGAGAAATTTAGCATGCCATGTGAAACATAAGATATCATTGAATTGTACTCATTTAACGTATATAAAACTTCGAGCGATGCCTTTAAATGGTGTACAACTTTTGAATCTGAATCTTTTTGGCCAATTTACAGCATTTTGGCTGTGCATAAGGCCATGGCTCATTAGACTGGGCCCAAAACATAAGCCAAATTATGATGTGTTGAAACGAAACTTTGGCTCTGTCTATGACGATTGTTGTGGGAAAGAGCCAAAGTTAGAGGCCAAAGCCAAGTACTTGAGCGCACAGTGGGACAATTGAATAGCAATTCGTGAAAAAAGTTGTCAAGTAATTTATAGCAGCGAGACGTCAAAGCGTTCCCAGAAAAAGAAGTTGACAGCGCAGCGTTTATTATTCTGTAATACATCTTCGTATAACTTTCTTTTTCGTTTTATTCATTCAATTCTTTGCCAATGTATTTTGGGATGTTTTCTGTTTTCTGTTTTGAAGAACATAATTCATGCAGTCTTTACGCGCTTGTTCTAAAAAAAAACAAAGTTGCCAGACCTGCTGCTCACTCGGCGGGCAATAAAACGATTGCGCCCAGAAGCAGATTCAGCAGCAGCAGCAGTAGCAGCAGCAGCAGTAGCAGCAGCAGAAGAATCAGGAATCTCCACAGCCATAGCAAGTATTTCAAAGATTTATGCTGCAGCCACGATATACTGCCATTAAAATTGTATTTCATTTTGTTTTGTTGTTGTGTTCCTCATTCCCTTTTTCTTTTTGTTTTGGTTTTCTTTCGTTAAGGACCTCTGCTCCCTAAAGTTTTTCGCGCTTAATATTTTTTTTTTTGTGTATTTTTTGTTGGCCACAAAATTTGAGCCTTCAAGTTTTGGTGGTGTTGGCAATGCCATTGTTTTTATGTGCCACACAATGTGCAGGGGGGCGTGTCCCAGTGGCACAAAGTAACTTTACGTTGCGTTTGCTTATTGTATGCGAGTGTCTTTAGCTTATTTGTTGTTGTTTCTGTTTTTTGTTGTTGTTGTTTTTGTTGCAATGCACACAAAAGTTTGCATTGTTTGCTTTGATGTGTTTTGTTTGCACCTTTCGCAATGAGATACCTTTGATGCCCTTTGACATATTACACAGAAAGAGAGAAAGTGAAAGATGGAGAGAGAGAGAAAGAGAAAGCAGAAGAAACTATGGTTTTTTATGCGTGACAGACGTAAGTTCCTCAAGCTAAAGCCGCAGCATCGATGCAGAGCATAAAAAACAAATTCGCTTTCCCATTTCCCCATTTCACTGCAACTGGCAAGGCAAACAATTTGCTCTCATTCTCTCTCTCTCCCTCTCTTTCACACACATTCACCTGGGCGTAGACCACGCCCTGGCAATTGCAATTTGTGAGTCTAGGAACTGCATTTTCACACTTTCATCTCAGTCAGCATACAACTACAACTATGTACAGGACGGAATTGGAAAATGTTAAACTGCATCCAGCAAACTGAGCTGGAAAGAAAAATAACGACAGCAAACAAATGCTGTAAATAGTTTTTACTATTTACTATTTACAGTTTACAGTTTACTGTTCTCTGTATTTCCGCTGCCAAATTAAGTGTCAGAAAAATGCAATTCACTTGCTCTATAACTTAACAAATTGAATGAAATTAAACACTCACTTTTAATCGAATACATGCACTCAGTTATGGCATGTGCAGGGGAATAGGAAATTTGAGTTTCTATAGATTATTTCATTAGCAATGTTATTTAATTTAATAATTAGAAAATATTTTATATTATTACATAAAATACCAAAAAAAAAATTCACTGTTCTAAGAAGAGGAAAAAACTAAAAGGAAAGAACATGAAATTCCCTCTTGATTCATTCAGTCTTACTGTAGATTATTGAAAACTTTTTATTGTACTATTTGCTATATAAATCATTTGTTATGTCAAACGATGCGCTATAAAGAAAAAAAAAAAACAAAAAAACAAACAGTAAAAGTATCAATCAAACGTCAAAAATATAAAGAAAGCTCAATTGTTGGCACAAATTTTAATGACAAATCAAACGAAATTAATGAGATTTTAATGAAGCTCGTGTTGATGCGATTTGCCCACAATATCATCCACACTTCAAAGGCGGTCCACAAGCTTCACACTAGCAGAGACGCACACCCACAACCACATACCCTTGCCTACTCCTAATGTTGTGGACTGTGTGGGCTTTGTGTTATACACTTGCGGTTTTGTAGCCATTCAAATTGTAGGCCTAATCAGTTGGCCAAGCAAATGATGTGATAGTTGCCCCTTCCCACCCTTTGGTATGACCAGCTCATTTGTATGGGTTTTTGTTCTCTGCTTGATTGGCTGCAGACCTCAAACACACACACACGCACACAATACACACATAGCTATGAGTGATCTAAAGTTAATTACAAGTATTATTGTTACTCAACTCACAGTGAAGTTAGACTCTTATACAGCGAAGCATTGAAGCGTTTCAATGCCAAAACATGTGTTACTAAGTGCCAAGTTATACGCAAAATTACCAATGTTGCTTTACCAGGCCTCAATGCACAATTTTTGTTTGTTTTTTTGCTTTTTTGTTTTGTTTTGCTTTATTCTTTGGCATTTGGCACGGCCTGTGCCATAAGTCAAAGTATTCTGTTTTTTCTTTTTGCTTGTTTGCCATTTCTTTTAATGTTTTCCTTCCTACTTTTTTTCTTCCTTTTTTGTTTTTGGTTTGGCTGTGTGTAAGCGGTTTTTGCTTTAACTTTTGGCGGTGATTGATTGGTTGGCTGGCCAGCTGTTGTTATTCCACATTCCACGGTATCAAAGGTGTTTGTGGCAGAAGCAACTGACCCTAGGAACAGTTGCCAGTTTCCAGTTGCAATTGCCTTCGCCCTTTTCACTGAATTATTCTTTACAATTGTTTTTAAGCCAATAAAGCAACTACATGACTTGGCTGTTTTTTTCTGTAAAATTTGTAATCTACTCAAAGTTTTTTTTTTTTGTTTTGTATTTCTTTAATACTTTAACCCATTGTTTATATGCTTAAATAAACATTGTCTCATTGAAGCCTTTAATTCTGCATTTAGCCAAGTTTCACACTCATTGTAGAGTCTTACTTTAATTTCATTTATATATACTTTATAGCAAACCTAAGCACATACGTTTAGATATGAGTGTAAGGCATTGGAATTGTAAATTAGACAATGTATTTGCATTAAGAGTTTAGTAGAACAAACTCTTATACGCTCTAACTTTCACTCTCCCTTTCACTCTCCTTTCAATCTCTGTTTCTCTCTCTTTGTAGGCTCTTTCTATTTATTGCCTATTCTGTGAGTGTACTTACATTTAAGTTATGATATTTGTATTAAATTGCAGCTTCACTTTTGGCCTTTTGCATACCCATTGCTTGGATTTAGTAGGCGAAAAGAAGGGCAAGAACCTTTTATAAGTAGGCTACTCGGTTCAGTTAGAGCTGGCAATAATTTAATGAAATTACTGTGGGGGGCCACAGCATAAAAATTCAACCAAAAATTATTGTTATCAGGCTAACACACACACATAGACACTCATAGAAACACACACACACACATAGACACACTGCCATACACACTCAATGCCTTTGGCCTCGTCTCGTAGATTTAATGGCGTAAATTTTCTAGCCCCAGGCTGTACCCAGTATTTGTTGTGGAGATGGAGAGCATCAAGTTTCATTGTTTTATGGCTGGGCATATTTGCTTCTCCATTTGGTGATTATGCCTGATTTTCATTTAGATGATGGACAAAGTCCAAGCAGCTAAGAACCCGCCAGTCAATCCTCCAACCAACCAACCCACCAACCCGCCAACCCCGCACGTTCCTCAACAATCTGTGCCACAATCCTACAATTGGCCCAAGTTTGCGTGTGTTAAATTTTATGAGTGTCCACAAACCATAAAAAGTTTTATATTTAATGGTGGCTCATGGCAACAATTTTGTCACACTGTTGCAGCTGTCGTTATTCGTATGTGTGTGTGTGTGTGTGTGTATGTGTCTGCAGATTTTATAATTCCATTTAATTTCATTTTATGCCTAGCTCTGTGTTCTATGCTCTGCGCTGATAAACACGCAACTTTCATGCGCCAACTAATCTATGTCCCTATGCTTTATTATTATTATTATTTTTTTTTTTACATATTGAAAGTGGAACATAAATTTCTATTGTGCATGTGCCATGTAAAAGGATTATCCCTTTGTAGAAGCCAGCAGAAAAAATAAAATTATGGCATGCCATTCCAAACACAACTTAAATATTTGGCCTGCTACTAAATTCCATTAATTATTATCTGCATCCGTCTAAATTAAATTCAAAATGCAACACACTGACAATTGTTGCTCCCAGCTGTCAATGTCAGTTCAATGCGTGTGGGCGGTGATATGGAGTGGGCGTGTCACTTCGAGCAGCCAATGAATCAACAATTTGCAAACTGGTGCGTCTAATTATGTGTATGTGAGTGAGCGTGTAGGGGCTGGAGGTGTGGGCGGGATGGCGGAACAAAGTCAGCATGTGGCACTAAGTGCATTTCTCAATATCAATTAATCGCATGCGAGTCACATTTACAATTGCCACACAGTGCGTATGATTAATATGCCTGACGTTGTGTTGTTGTTAGTGTCGTAAATCATTAGAGCCGAATTGGCTCATAAAATTGATTTACGACAAAGGTATATACGGTATGTACGGCGTATACGCATCTAAATTAATTGGCAATGATCAAGTCCACAGCGTTGAGTAGGTCGCCAAGGATTTTAACTGTATTCGGAGCACTTCGAGTCCCAGGCAAGTCCTTAAATAGTCGCAATTAATAATTTTGTTGCTGTTACGCCTCGAGCCCAAAAACAAAATCAATTTCGCTTTATTATTATTATTTAACTCGAGCTCTGCGAAAAACTTTTGAAAACAATTCGCTTAAAGCGTAAACCCATCTCTGCTGCTCCGATGCTCCGATGCCTCGATGCCACATCGGAAACTCAATTCAATCAAGTTGTCTAGAGCAAGAACATTAAATCAAAATCACAGCGAAACCAAAAACATTTTCCTACGTGTAGGTGTGTTTACGTGTAGGTATGTGTGTAGGTGTGTGTGTGTAGGTGTGTGCATTGGTATGTGTGTCTTTGAGTGTGAGGCCACTCAGCGGCTGGCAAACAAACCTTTAACTTTATCAAAGGTGCTAAATTTCACAAAGTGTCGTTGGCATCTCGCGAAATCAAATGCAAACAAGTCGAGCGAGTTTTCAGCTTTAGCCGCCGCCTCATGCCAATTTTCCTCTCCCTCTCAATCTCACTCTCCGCCCCCCATCTCTCTCTCTCTATGTGTTTGCTCTGTGAGTGGGCGTAGACAGGCATAAATTTGCGCCATGGCCTCAGCTACGTGCTGTGCCGCTGCCTAAAGGATTATGGGGCGGCGAGTGCACAGGACTCACGTCCTTGATGCCAAAGCCAAGGCACAGTAGGCATAGGGGATGAAGAAGGCAGCCTTGCCTGTCTGCCTGTCTGCACGTCTCCCGTTTTCCGTCTCCTGTCTTCTGTATTCCATATCACTTTCGTGTTTTTTGTTGGGGGCGTGATGCCTGCACAGTTATTGCCAAATAAGTGAAAATGCTGCAGGCAAGTGATTGACTTTGATATACCCCCTACACGCAGCCATAAAATTGAGTTCACGCTGTGCTGCACTGCGTCCAACATCTAAGCCAAGGCAAACAACATTTCCACTATAGCTTTAACTGTTGCTTTAACACTAAATACAGGCCATATACCATTTCCTTCACTCTCTCTCCCACTCTCTCTCTCTCTCTTTCTCCCCGTGTGAGTGTGTGTTTGTATTCAGGTATACCCATTACTGAATGTCATCAAGTATATTGCGGTTGAGTGGCTCTTGTGCTTGTTCTCGAAATGCCTTTGCCTTTACCTTTACCTTTGCCTTTGTCCTCTGTGGATTGTGAATGCGTCTAAGCTAAACCCATAAAATAAAAACAAATAAAAGTGCCATAAAAATAGCACAGACACACACTCACAGCTGAATGAATGCTGGGGGGGAAATAGCAACATCTGAATTGTGGATCCAATTGGCAAAATGTTTCGATTTATTTGCAATTTCTTCATTTGAATTTTGTCCAATTTTTGTTGTTTCTTTGCAGCAGCAGCAGCAGCAGCGGCAACATGGTCTATCCCAATGACAAAGCGGATGCACATAATGAGGAACTGGCACTGGACACAGCACTCAGCCATGGCAATGGCAATGGCAATGGCAACACTGGCAGCTCGGTTGTGGCTGCCACCACAAATACAGCAAGTGCCACGATTGGCGACAATAAAATCAATCAACAGCGACTGTATGAGCCGCGCGAGCGTTTCATTATTACCAAAAATGTTGTTGTCATTGGCCTGGCATTCATGATCCACTTCACGGCCTTCCATGGCACCTCGAATCTGCAGAGCTCGGTAAACGCGGACAAAGCCCTGGGCACCACAACGCTGGCCGTCATCTATGGCTCGCTCATATTGTCCAACATATTCCTCCCCATGACTGTGATTAGGTAAGTTAATCCCCATATAACTAACCACAATGTGCCATAGTATTGGAACGTAGTTCTCTTAAATAACTAGTACTAAGTCTGTTTATTTGTCCGTCTGTCCTAGGCGAAATTGTACATTCTCTGAATTTGTATTTAGAATGTTGAGGATTGAAAATTTTAACACAGATATTTTAACACAGATTTTAATTATTTAATTTTTAATTTTTTCTTTTTTTTAGTAAGAGTGTACCTTTTTTATCTCGAGCCAAACCTCTGTATGAGTATTTAAAATGAATATAAATAGAGTTAACTAACTGGCTAACGCCCCATAGTCCCATAGTCTTGGCAAACCCTTGCAGCTTAAGTCGTCTTAGTAGCCGATCGGGTATTAGTCGTCTTCCGAATGCACATTCCAATTTGTTCCTCAACTGTATGCAAATTGAGGTCTCTATGGAGTGTGGAGCCACGCACAAACCAGGGACTGTTTGTCATTTGCCTACATTTTTGTGGGATCGAGAATATATATACTTTTTGGGGTCTGCCACGCCCCCTTCCTCGATTTTCTCCTCCTAACAGTCGGACGTGGCCCAGTCGACTCGGCTCCTCTTCCTGGTCTGGAATATTTATACTTTGTGGGGTCTGCCACGCCCCCTTCCTCGATAAAAAACTGGCTAAAATTTGACTTCAATTCGTTGGTTATTTATAGCATATATAATTATGTGCAATTATATGCAACTACTCACATTCGGGCGCAGATAAAAAATAATTTGAATTTTGTGCTGGAATCCCTAGATATTATCATTCAAAGGTTCTTTATTTAAATCACAATGGTTAGGTGGGTAGGGGGTAGGGGCTAGGGAGAGAATTTATATCATCAGATGCTCATCTCATTGTTATAATAATTGCTTCCATACTCATCTGGTGTGCATAAATTTTCAGCTTGCCATAAATGTTTGGCAATTCTGTGGCATTTTTATGGCGATTTTATGCAGATGTGACAGCGCAGTGAAAACACACAGAGCGAAGCCCAGAATGGCAAAAAGGCTGCCAACGGCGGAGCCCTGTTTGACTGTTAAATGTCAACAGGAAGTCCTTGGATTAAGGGTATGCCCCATAATGCATACGCTATGTCTACCCCCTGTCCCTACTCTCCGAATGTTTTTTTCCTTTTCCCTTTTTCTCTTAATGTTGCCTTATTTTGTTCTGGCTGACATTTAAACAAATCGCTAATTTATAGGAGATGTTAGTAAGAGTAGCTTCCCTCCATCCAAAGCTTAGTCGCATTTTTCCGACCCGTTTGACTTATTCCAAGCACGCACGCAGCCCCCTCCGTTGGCCTAAAACTGCTGACCGCGGCAACTTTAATCGGTTAACTCGATTTATTTAGATTTATGGCCATGCTTGGAACAGTGAATCTGGCGCTTGCTCAGCTTCACACTGGATATACTATACTATATGCTTGCCACTTAATATAATCAACAGTTGGTTCGGTTGTCGCCTGACCATGGCCCTGGCCCTGTTTGCCTATATGCCCTACATTGCTGCGCAGTTCTTTCCGCGCTTCGAGACGCTCATTCCGGCTGCATTGATGGTGGGTTTTGGTGGTGGACCGTTGTGGTGTTCCAAGTGCACGTATCTGTCAACCGTTTCGGAGGCACTCACCCAGGTGCGAGGCAACAAATCGCGCAAGGATGTGAATACGGTGAAGTTCTTTGGGCTGTTTTTCATCTTCTACCAGATGGCACAGGTGTGGGGCAATCTCATCTCGTCCTCGGTGCTGACATTGAGTGCTGCAACGCCAGCTAATGAGAGCCTGGAACTGGAGCCACTAGAGGCAACCATTAGCCGTGTGAGTGAGCTGTGTGGTGCTCGCTTTTGTCCTGGCATTGGAGCAGAGGTCAATCCGAATCTGGTGCCACCGGCGCCAGAACAAATCCAGCTGCTCAACTCTATATTCCTGGTATGCATGGCGGCGGCAGTCCTACTGATGATCTTTGGCGTTAGCTCACTAAAACGGTAAGTTTACCATATATCCTATATATCGAATAGTTTTTATATTTACTATTTTATAGCTACGGCGTTAAACGTGGTGACACTGGCGATGGCATCTCTGGGCTGAAGCTGCTCACGGTTACCATCAATTTGCTGCGCAAACGTCGCCAGATTCTCATGTTGCCCATAACCATGTTCATTGGCCTGGAGGAGGCGTTTCTCGCCGTGGATTTCACGCGCGTAAGTCCGCTCTGTCGTTTAGCTGCGACAGCCACCACTAATCAGCTTAATGCACCTACGTTTTGTTTATTCACCATAGTCATTTGTTGCCTGCGGCTGGGGAATTTCGAAAATTGGTTTTGCCATGATTTGCTTTGGCGTCGCTAATGCAATTGCCGCTGGCATTGCGGGAGCTTTGGTTGAGCGCTTTGGTCGCATCACTTTGGCAGCCCTCTGTGCAGCACTCAATATTTGCCTTCTGGCCTACATGTACAGCTGGGAGGCACGTGAGGGGGATTATCTAACATATTGCGCTTTTGCGGCCATTTGGGGCATCTGTGATGGTGTCTGGCTGGTTGTTGTCAATGGTAAGTGTGTGTGTCCTTGATATGGTTCAGTGCAAAAAGCTCTTTCTCTTATCGTTTCTTTGTACCTCCAGCTTTTTATGGCATCCTGTTTCCTAACCACTTGATAGCTGCCTACAGCAATTTCCGTTTATGGGAGAGCACTGGTTCGGTTATTGGCTACGTCATCAGCTCACAGTTGTGCACGTCCACAAAATTGATCATTCTGATGTGCGTCATGCTCGTTGGCTGTGTGGGGTGAGTTCTATTTACAGGGTATATAGATTTGTTCTAATTTATTTGCTTTTTTTTATAGCTATGGTCTGATTGAGTATCGCGTATGGCAGAAGCAAAAGAATCTGGAGGCCATGTTGAGCGATTGAGGGGCAAAAGGATTGCCCGTTTAATCCGAATTGATGTGATATTGCCAGCTTACATTAAGAGCAATTAGTAACAAGAACAAAACAGAGATCGTGTATACTTGCCTAGATAATCTTATGTATCTATTAAGAGAATTTATATAATAATGATTGGCAACATTTTGTAATTGAAACACATAGTTGTTCACATTTTTAATTATATTGATTTTTTATTACAATTATTTAAATATTTTTTGTTCAGTTGTTCATTGATGATTTTCTCTTTTTGTCTGTGTACCATTTAAATTTTGTAATTGAAATTATTTTATTTTTGTTTATTTTCTTTCATTTGTCTTTGATTTATTTTCTGTTTGTTTTGCATTTTATTTATGTTGTTTTCTTTTCAATCATTTGAAATTGCTACATAAATTTGCTTAATCTAAATTTTTTAGTGCGCTGCCATACATATTTGTTGGGTTTTTTATTTTCATTGTTGTTTCTAGACCCTGTGTTTAAAAAACACAAAGAAAAATAATTTTTTTCTCAGTCCAAATTGCACTGAAATTGGTTGCTGAACGATAGAGAGTACTAGGTTTCTCTAAAGAAAATTCTGGTTGTTCTAAACAAATCCAGTTGAAATTGCAACTGATGAATGTACGAATAATTGAAACATGAAATTTATATATTTATTAAATTTTGGACTGCCATTAGGGAGCCCATAGTTTGACATAAAATGAGAATTTTCAAAGCTAGAACGATCTGCTTTACAACATACTATAATTACAATTTTGGATACCTGCCTAGGTTTTTAGAGAGATGGACAGACAGGCAGTTAAGCATGATCGATATTCGATGAATATGTTTCATAGGTTCCCCCTGTTATACACATTCGGGAATCAAGGCGCAGTTTTGATTGAATACTATTCTGTTCTGAAATTACTAAACACAGGGTCCCTGCTGTCGGGACAGTCCCTACTGTCGAGTTAGTCCCTACTGTTGGATATTTTTTTTTGTGTTTTTTGAGTTTTTTTTTAGGGGATATTTTGATGGCCGAATGAGAGTTAGTTACTAATATCTAGAGTTAATAATTTGTTTATAAATTCTTTATAAATAAAATACACTTTAGTATACAATATTAATTTAATATAGCCAACGCATTAAATGCAAATATTTTTTAATCATCGCTTAGGGTTTACAATAAATTTCTTAATTGTTTTTTTTTTTTTTGTTTGTTTTGTTTTTGCTTTTATGTTTTCTATTTTGTGTTTTGTGTGTTTTCATGTTTTGGTTTTGCGCTTAGCCATATAAATTGTTATTAAATGTAAATTTATAGTTTATGCATTTGTTTTGTTTTTTGTTTTTTTGCTTATTATTTTTTAATAATTTTAATTTTAATAATAATTTTCTGCATTTAATTTGTTCTTTTCTTGCTTGTTTTGTTTTGGAATGGCACATCGATATCATAAAATGGGCCCTAAAACTGCACTAGTCTGTGCCTATAGACATTCGACTTTAGACTACATTTAGGCTATTTGGGATATGGATAATATATTATTATTAATCATAATATTTAGTACATATGTATATAATATATTCATATATATATATTGTGTTGTTTATCCTTATATTCTTGTTTGATAAACAGTGTAAATGCTATGACACACCTATTACTTTACATGGCCTAAACTCGTAAACGCTAATGTGTTTAAAACTATCACATAATACACACATACACACGCAGATCCAGACGCACACGTATAAACTATATACAGTATACAATCCATATATTATGTACACGTTCGATATGATCTATATTCTACTAGACCATGCCCTTGGACATCATCCTTACGGTGTTCTTCAGAGCCTGCCTCTTATTGCAGAACCAAATGCGTATTACCTCCCGCTCGTAGCCCAGCTGATGGGCCAGGCCGGTGATTTCGGTGCCTGTGTCAGAGGAAATGAAACGGATTAATATCGATTGATATATGGAATTATTTCCGGATCAACTGAAAGTTACCACACTCACCCGATGGATGCGTATTGCGCTCAAAATGTGCATTGAGCAGCTCCAGGGCCTGAGGTGTAAACGATGTGCGTCGCTTGCGTTTCTTTGACGGCTCTACGCCTATATAATCTGTGAGATGATTTTGTCCCGACTTGTATCGATTCCAGTGACTAGAAATGAAATGCAGTTTAGTATGATTTTTGTCATTTGTGCGATCGTACGGCGCGTGGAACTGCCTCCATACTCTCACCTCTCTTCGGCCTCCTTCATCCAACGCTCGAGGACGGGCTTGATTTTCTGTGCGCTCTTTGGTGTGATGTCCAGTTTCTCGAACCTAAATGTTGTTGTATGTGGAAAGAGTGTGTGTGTGTTTTTTTTTTTTAGTATTTATCTCTAAACGTTGATCGTCGCCTGTATGCGCTGCTTTGCTTCACATAAGGTTCACAAATTGGAGTTATAACGTAAAAGAAACGTAACTAAAGTGCCAGGACATTGTCATTGTAGCATACTTTTTGTTTTTGTTTGTAAATCTTTTCTTCTTTTTCATCTTTGTAGTTGTTGTTGTTGTTTGGCATTACAAACAAAACATACAATATGATATTGTTGATCAAAGCTGCTGAAATTGCTCATTGGCAATGCCCTGGCCAATTGTTGGAAAAGCGCATACATATAGATATATATATATATATAAATGAAAATCAAAGAGGACAACATAAAAATGAACTTAAGAAATGAGTTGTTGCACTTTAGTTAAGTTTCTTTCACGCACAACAAATGCACACACACACACACACATGCGCACATACACACATACACATACACACATACACATACATGTTCTGTTGTTGCGTCGATAGTTGAGCGGCATACATCTGCGCAGCGAGTGCACTGCTTGCATTTCGGCATTCGGTAATCGGTAATCGGTAATTGGTAATTGGTAATTGGTAATCGGTAATCGGTAATCGATATGCGACAATCGATGTACACCATTCGATATTTGGATTATTTTGATAGCGTTGATAGAGTATGTGAGTAGTAGGAGAGAAACATTTGGCGAGTTGGCGATTCAAAAATAAACAAATAAAATAAATAAAATTAATTTCGCATTATTTGATTAACTAATTTAGCATTATGTTATCGACAACAGTAACAGTACAATTAATTTAGTTAATTTATATTTATAATAAATGGTTTTTAGGTTTTTATAGCATGTTCGAAATGTCCTGGCACTCTAAAAATTTCGTTGTACTAATATTTGGTAAAACTAATTAAAATTAAATTTATTTCAACTTGAAAGTATTGTTAAAGTAATCTTATAGTTTGCTTTATATAAATATTTTTTTTTTTTTAATTAAAAAGAAGTAAAAGAATTTGAATTTAAAAGAAGCAATAAAAGAATCTTGTAACTACTATATAAGTGAGACTCAAGGAAAACTAAGTACATAATTAAATAAAAATATTAAATTAAATATTTTATGCCATAGTAAATTGCCTATTAATACAAACAGCTCTTTAGGGATTAATTCATTAATTTCTTATATTCTTATACTATCTAGGTTCTGTAATTATTACATATCTATATATAAAATTTTAATATATGCTCATTGTTAACACTTAACACAGCTATAAGTCTAACTGGAATTACATGGATTAAAAATTTTTAATATATTGTTTTTATCTGTATCTCACCTGCATATCGCACTCTGACTGTAGGCGGGTCCCTCGGTTACTGACAGCGCCTGGCCCACCTGTGTTTGGGTGAGGCCCAGCGATAGACGCCGCAACTTGAATGCCTTGGCGAACTCCTTAATCTCGTCCAGGTCAATGCCATCGACCACGTTTGTGGTGGCCTGATTGATGGTGGGTTCATCTGCAAGAAGTGTACAAAAAGAAGGGGTATTAAAATCAACAGTGTATAGCCAAGCGCAAATTAGCCGAGGATACTTAAGCAATAAGCTAAATCTACACTAGAAAAATAAAATTAAATTATCATAATAATTTTATTTTTATTCATATAAAGTATATTTAAAAGCATAGGGTCTAAATATATTTTTGACAAGAAGTTTGCCATAGATAACATTAATTTTAAATTTAATAATTTTAAATGAGCAATATATAATTTCAGCTACATATTAAGTGAGAAGTTACAAAAATTGAAGCCATTGTTCTCTCTAGAAAATTAAAATGAAAATAAATAAAGCATATTTAACATGTATTAGGTATGAAATCGATTAAAATAAAGTTACATTTTTTATTTAAAAACGGATATATATAATTTCAGCTACACATTAAGTGGGAAATTGTTGAACTTGTAGACATTGTTCTCAGTGTATATGATTAAATAGACGGACGGACGGCACTGACACAGTGCCCCTTAATGGGGCTGGTTAAAGGTAATAACTGTCAATGGGAAATGTTGACATAAATTGGCGTCTCGCTGCAGCAATATCTTAATTATAGTTAATTGCGGTAATTGCGAAATATTATTAGAGTGTCGCTGCTAAATTGATAAGACTCATTTGCTATATTTTCCCCATTTTCCCCATTTTCCATTTGCCATTTGCCGCAGGAAGACGTTTCATGCTGCCAACTAACAGGTAATTGTTGGTTTAAGCTCTAGTTGTTGCTCTAGTTGTAGTTGTTGTTGTTGTTGTTCTTATTGTTATGGCTGTCACTTAGCTCTTGTTATGCCTGTCTATTAGGCAAACGCGAAAACTTATTTGCTTTATCAGCTTAATTTGTTAGCAGCTGCTCCTACCCTTTCTCACTCTAAACACTCTTTTTCTCTCTTCTATCAACGCGAACTACACGCAGAGAAATTTGATTTATTTATTAATGATATGCAAGAGACAACAAGGAGACGACGACAAGGATGCGCCCAGAGCACAGCACAGCATCAACGGCAGCCAAGATGAAATCAAAGCCATTCACTTGAATGTAACTGCAGCCTGACGCTTTAGCGGTAATTAAGATGCTGCCCCAGCCCCAAAGCCATAGCTCTATGTCTCATCTTCATGTATATCATCCTATGCCATTGTGCATCCTTTGCCAGGCGGATGCTGCTGTTGCTATTGTTGTTGTTTGTTTGTTTGGCTTCGAGAGAGTGAAATATGTCATTAAATACGAAAACATCTTAAGTTTTTGTATGCATCAATTAGTAGTAATTAAGCTGCATATTGTCTGCAATTTGTATGCGATGCGACACTAGATACAAGTGGGACTGCCATCATTGCCACCACTACCACTACCAAGTAGCCAAAGGATGAGGAAGTAACAGCAGCACAGACCCCTAGCATCAGCCTCAGCATCAGCCTCAGCCTCAGACTCAGCCTCTGCCTCAGACTTAGCCTCAGACTCAGCCTTTAGCTGAATGCAAACGATCCACCAATGCAATTGAGACCACGTTACGTACTAAACGTGCCAGCTGATGGTTTTACATACATAAATCTCACATCCCACTTTTGTCTCCCGTTCTCTCTCTCTCTCTCTCTTTCTCCTACTTTCTCACTCTATAAGCTGCATCTCTTGTTGTGCTGATTGCATTTTTAATGCATCCAAAGTTTCAATTAAGGATTTACAGCGCTAACTACACTTAGTCTGTGTCTAAAACTATTATTCTCTTATTTTAACAAAGCTTAACATTAAAAGACTTACTTAAATGAAGAACTTTTAACTTAGATAATATTCTAAGATTTAATTTATATTTTTTATTTAAATTCTATGTTCAAAAATCAAATGATATTTGAATATTGTGAATATTGAATATTTTGAATAAATAATATAAATTATTACAAATTAATTTTTATAATTAAATTATATTAATGTAATTATTGTGAACAACGATTTGCTTTAATTATATTAAATATATTTTCATCAAATTACCCCATTAAAACCAATAAAAATTTGCACATTTTATTAAATTATAATGAACATTTTTTAGGTGAATTTTTGTACTCATTGCCTTTTGGAAAATTATGAAAAGAACTCTCAATAAAAAGTACCAAAAAAAAGGGTGCGCCATTCACAAATTTTGTTTCATATTCAAGTATCATAGACACAGTCATTTAAAGTATATACAATTAGAGATTTATCAAAGGGGAAATTTGGATGCTGCAAACTAGAATGTGTGCTCTGTTTGTACATCATTTTGATTTGATGCACTTGTCTGCTAATGATGATGATTCTAATGATGATACTGGTGATGATGATGTTGATTTGATGCTTCAAGTGCTAGACAAAATAACAAGAAACAAAAGGAAATAAAAAAGAGCACGAAACGTGTGCAACGTGGCGTATGAATGATGTGCATGTAATGTGCTGCAACTTATTTTTGGGCAACTTTTACAACATTAATTAACTCAATTCGCAATGAAAGTTTTTGCTGCGTTTTAAATGAAAAACAAGCGCTAACAACTTGACTGTCTTTATGTAATTCACCCTTCCCCGTCCGAAAAAGAAAATGCACTCGCAAGTTTCAGAGGGATTTTGCAAACAGCCCGACGACAGACGTCGTTGGGGTTCTAGAAATAATCGCATCTGAATTTTGGCCTTTCGCACATCATGTGGGTTGCATGGAAAACTTTTGCTGTGCATTTACATGACTTCTCGAGGCCATGGTTCATAATTGATGCAGCCGCGAGCTGCTATAACACTGTGCGCTAAACAAAACTCCAGCCAAAGATTTTCGACTAACGTAAGCGCTGCCAAAAGTTGAAAGACGTCAGCCCAAAAGTGTTAGACAAATTGGCAGCAGCAATGCAGTTGTCACGCGTCAGTAACACACACACACACATACACACACACACACAAACACGCCTATACATATAGTATAGAAGACGTTCATGTAAGTTATACGGATTAGCTGCAGCTGCATGTGACAGCTCCTCGTACCATACAGAGGAGAGGTATACGCACATCTAAATTAGTTACACTCCAATTAGAATTGACATAATTTGCTCCTTAGTGACAATATTTAAACAAGATTCAAACTATTAAAATAGTAATACAAAAAATCCACAAAAATATCAATGAATGAAACCGGAGCCGTAATCCCTTAAAACGGTTCATTTTTGAAAGCCGGAACCATAATCTAAACCGATATTTAAATCTATCAAAGATCGCAAACAATACCTTAAGGTTATTTTTATTCAAGGGAATGAAACCAATCCATACCATAAAAATTTATAAAAGACTAACCCGCAACCTATCGGATATTTCGAAGATCGAAACTGATAACCGGAACGTTATTTATATCCGTCTTATTCCCTGAAAATTACTCTATTAATCATACTTAATCTAATTAATTACAATGGGAATTGTAATCTAGCGAAGATAGGAAACGATACCGGAAACGATACCGTCACTCTCTTTTCAGGAAGTAAAGCCAAAACCGTTTAATTTTTACGTCAGAACCGATTCATTTTTGAAAGCCGAAACCATAATTTTAACCGATATTTCGATCTATCGAAGATCAAAACCGAAACCGTAACGATATTTTTAATCGGTTTGATTCCCTTAAATATGTTAATCTATGTTGTTTTAAATGATTGGGACTTATACTAACTAACTTATGGCTTAATATGTATGGTTAGTAGTGAAAAGAGCCGATCTTTACTCACTCGGTGAATCCATTAGCAGGTCGTTGTCGTTCTCATTGCCATTGGGTGACATCTGCGGCGGTTCACTGCGCGAGGAGGGGCTCAGCTTGAGCGGCTGCATTAGCGAAACACCCGATGTGGATGGTCCTGGCACTGGCGAATCATCACGCGGCGATGCCGAAGATGCACGCGTTGCAGTGGCCGTGGGCGGGCCCAAGGATTTTGTAATGGTCAGCTCACCATTGGAGGCATTGAGTCTGTTAGAAATTAATGATTTAGTTAAAGCTATCAAACTATGTTCCACAAAACTTACCTATTGATGCTGCTAAGTACATTGCCCGTGGAGCTAGAACCCACTGACGAGGCTGTGCTACAGCTGGCGGCTGCAGCAGCTGAGGCTGCACTGGTAGCAACGCCTAAACTGGGACCATTGCCCAGATAGTCACGTTCCAGACGCGGCGAACCGCCCATGTTCAGCGGAGAATGGGCACGAAATAGCGGAGATGAGTAGCCTCTTTCGTTGCCGCTGCTGCTGGCAGCCACAGCGGGTGCGGTGGTCGTCGGCGATAGCCTTGCGGCAGCTACAGCCCCGGCAGCTGCCGACTGCAAATGAAGTCCGCTTGCAGCGCTGGCGCTGCTTAGGCCTGTGCTCGATCTGGTTGCAGTGGCAGTGGGTGTATGCGAGCGTCGCTCCAGCCGTTCATGATGTTGACTGAGATTCATGCCGGCAGAGCCAGCGGAGCCGCGTCCTGGACTATGCTTCGGCGAGGAGGCTGTGGCCGTGCGCAAACTATGCCCGAAGTGATGACGGGCGAGCGCAGCTGAAGGCGGCGATACGCTGCTACTGCTGCTCAGCTCGAGCGGCTTTAGGTCCAGCTGCGGTGCTGTCAGTTCATCCGGATGCCTCAAACTAATTTGTGGATGCGTTGTGGTTGTTGACGTGGCCGCTGCTGCTGCAGCCGTTGTATTGTGCAGATGATGATGATGTAGATGTGTCTGCGTCTCAGGCTTGATGTGCAGTTGTTGCTGCAGCAGGAATGCAGCTGCTGCTGGCGGCGGTGGTGGCGCTGCCTGCTTCCCCGTCGACTGCAATGCTGGACTGCCGACAGTGGGTGAGCCGGCGGGCGGTGTACGCTCTGCAGATCGTCGCAAATCCGCGGCCATATGAGCATGGGGCAAGTGGCTGGCTGCTGCTGCGGCAGCTGCTGCTGCTGCCAACTGTTGTTGCTGCTGTTCGCGTTCCCGTTCGCGCTGCTGCTGCTGATGATTGGCAGCAGCGGCGGCAAACAGCTCCGGATGCAATGCTGTCAGCAATTGTTGCACGCCCGTCGAGAAGAGATTCGGTTTCAGTAAATTCGTAGGGGTTTGCGCCAATTGTGGCAATGCCGGCGCATGTTGCATTGTGGCCATAGGTGGCGCCAACAATTCGCGTTGCTGTTCGCGTTGTTGTTGCTGCTGCTGCTGCTGCTGCTGCTGCTGCTGTTGCTGTTGTTGCTGCTGTTGCTGTTGTTGCTGCTGGTAACTGGCAAAGGCTCCAAATGCATTGGGTAGAAACTGTTCAGTGGTGGGAATCTGTGGGCTCACCGGAATGGTGAGTATGGTCTGCACAGCAATGCCTGCAAAATCAAGAATATATATAACTATTTAGTAAATCTTTAATAAACTTGAATTTATTTAAATTCTGTATAAGGTGTGCATCTTAATACTAGCTGTCTATAGATATCGATACATACTTAATGACGGTTTATTCGCATTAATTAATTTATATGTATTAAATAATTTGTTTATAAATAAAATTTTTCTCGTTATATTAAGTTTAGGCAAATACAATAATTCCTTTCTATGTGTTAGAAATTTTATTGATGTATTTTTGGTATTTTTATTTGGTATTCAAAATTATCGATAAATTTTTGAAATGCATCTACGAATTTTATTATAAGCCTTGAGTAATTATTATATTTATGAATACAAAATTAGACCCCTTTTAATTTTGTTTTTCATTGATCATCGAAAAATTATTCGAATGCATCGTGATAGAATGATATATGTAGGAAAGCAAATTAATTTTAATATTTTCCCAGACAAAATACAACATATCTTTTCTTTCATTTTAGAAAAGTTAAAGACACATTTTAGGTAATTTTATTGCTTGATCATAATTATTGATATAGTCATATGCATCACCTCACAGAATGCTAATATACTATAAAAACTGAAAGCGTGCAAATTATTGTTTTTATTAAATCAAAGTTTATGTATTTATTATTTATATACATATATTCGAAATGAGTATCCATGCAATGCTTTGCGTGCCATATGCACCCTGCTGATATCGTGCAACTGTCAAAATATTTTAGAAAAATATTATTCTGCATATTACTTATAGCGCAAGTAATTTGACAGCTGCTGGCGCCAAGCGCAATATAAATTTTAAAAAATTTAAATCAAATGTGAATTCAATAATAACTAGATATATACTATAATATATGATTGAAATTCAAATAAAAATATTACATCAGAATTATCGAAAAAGAAATGGAATAGAGAAACTTTTTTGAAATATTTAAGGGACAGTATCTTCACAAAAAATATATATATGTACTATAGTTCATTTGAATTATGTTCTATATTAGATACAAAAATTAAAAAAAAAATAAATAAATAAATAAATAAATAATAAATAAATAAAATAAATAAATAATAATAAATAAAAAATAAATAAAAAAAAAAATAATCAGTGGCTTATTGTATTTTTAAAAATAACATAAATTGGAAAAACTGGAAATTTATTTTATGAATAATAACTAACCAAATATTCTTAACTCCATAACTAAATATACATATATATATATATATACATATATGTAATTCTTAATATGTAATTTATTCTCAAATTCTTCCCTGATGCGCTCAAGGATTAATGCAAGTGGATATTCTACTCTCAAATATGGGAAATTGAATGCTGCCTAATCGCTTTAGCTTTGGCTTTAATAATCGCGTATGGGCGCCAACCCAAACTCTGGGCATTAGGAGCTGCGGCATTAGCTCGAAGTCAAGTGAAGTCAAGCCAAGTCAACTATGTTATTGATACCTCCACACAGTCAAAGCTAATCCTCTGCAGATACTTAACATGTATGCTGTGTGTGTGTGTGTGTGTGTGTATAACTATTTGTACCCACCTTGTGGAGTAGGTATGAGCAGCTGAGCACCCTGTACGCCTTGGACCAGCTGCCCGGAGGCGAGTATCAGTTGCGGCATCTGTGCGCTTGCCGGCGGCGCTTGGAGCGCTGGCGGTGGCGATGCGGTCGCAGCAGCTAGCACATTGGCCAGCGTCGTCGCGTTGAGAGCGTGGGCGTGGGCATGGGCGTGCGGTGAGCTGCTGCTGCTGGGATTATCCTGTGGCTGTTGGCTGGAGCAGTTGCCGCCAGAGTTGCTGTTGCTGCTACTGTTGTTGTTGTTGTTGTTGCTGCTGCTGTTGTTGTTGTTGTTTCCCTTTGACGTCTTGTGCTTGTTGCCATTGTGGCAGCTGTTGCTGCCATTGTTGTTGCTGCTGTTGATGTTGTTGTTGTTGCTGCTGCTGTTGCTGTTGGGCGAGGCAACTCCTGCCGCTGCAGCTGCTGCTGTTGTTGGCTGTGTTGTTGAGGTGACCCCAGCCATACTGGTGGCCGCTGCTGCCACAGCCTCAGCACCCACACTCAGATTCAGTGGGGAGTTGAACACGGAGGCAGCTAAGCCCTGAAGACTTGCCAGTGCGGCAGCCGTGGCTGGATGATGATGTGAGTGATGTGTATGCGGATGTTGTTGCTGTTGCTGCTGTTGCTGCTGCTGCTGCTGTTGTTGTTGCTGGTGGTGTTGCTGCTGCTGCTGTTGCAGTGTGGCCAAATTTTGTAATTTTTGCAAATTTATCATGTCTTGCACTGAGCATACGCAAAATAAAGGAAAATGAGAAGCAGAAGAGAAAATGTTGTCATTAGTTGGGGCTAAAGCAGTTGCTAAATAACGAGCATTTGCATTTTCAACGGGATGGAATGGGATTAGGGGCGTGGCGCAGCCCTACAAGTTGACAGCTTACACTAATTGCCAGTTTACTTTATTATATTTTAGCTTGGATTATGCACATTTCAATTTAAACATGGAAACTAAAGAATTTTGAATCAATTTAATTCGAAATTATTATAATGTTTTATACGGAATGATTTAAACGAAATATGTCATTGAAAATTTATTTTTAGTATGATTAAATGTAAAGAAATTTATTGTGACGGAAATTCAAATGTTAAAATATTTGTAAAATCGTTCCATCTGCTTGAATTATGAAATATTCAAAGAAAGGATGGCAATTAAATGCGAGTTTTGCAGAAATAAATTTCGAAATTGTTATATTATTTTTTATAGAATTATACAAAATGAATATTTCAAAATAATAATACTCTAATTAAATTTAAAGAATTTTTTCGTAAGAGCAAATGTACATAAATTTTTTGGACAAATATCAAAAAGGATAATAGAAAATATATAGTAAGTCTAATCAAATCTAAGGAATTTTTTTGCGAATTTGACATAAGGAACATTTTATTCAAAATACTTTAATATTTATTTTTAATTTCAAAGAATTTTTTTATGCGATATTTTTAATTTTAAAGAATTTTTTTATGCGATATTTTTATTTTTATGGAATTATCAAAAAGGAATATTTCATTTAAAACTTATATTGTCCAATTCAATGTAAAGAATTTTTTTCTGAGGAAAATCCTCATGTCAAATTGTTTGTTAAATCATTCCATCCCATTTATTATAGTGTATTTAGTGTTTGGTTTTCGATATGTACTCACTAGTTCCATTTAGATGTGCCGCAAATGCTTTGGCCTGTGCCTGCTCCTCGCGTCGTAGACGCAATGCTTCAGCTGCCTGATCCTCGGATTCATCATCATCGGCATCGATTTGCATGGGCAGGGGCGAGACGGAGCTCGTATCGCGCTGATGGTTGGCCAGTGAGGCAGCCTTGGCTGCTAGATTCTTATAGAATTCGAGTTCTTTGACATGGTCCTTGGTATCGTAGGCTGAATGGTTTGAATGGGCGGGTGAGAGCAGTGTGGGCTCCATTTCATCTTCGTTGTTGTTATTATGGTTGTGGTGAAGGTGCTCCTGGTGCTGCTGCTGCTGTTGCTGATGGTGCTGATGATGATGGTGATGATGCAGGGAATGATGCGCATTTGGCGAGTGGATTTTATGGCAGTTGATTTCCTTGTCAAAATCCTGCAAAACGGAATGGAAAAACAGATTTATAAGTAAAGGGTAAATCAAGCAAATTTTGTAGAATACGGTGAACAACTGCGTGAGCAACTAGCACTAAAAATGTATAAAAATTAAGTCAATTGAACTAAAATATAATACTTTGAATCATATTTAGCATATGTAATATAGCAAGAGCCATAAATCACTGCAGAGCAAATGAATTGTTGACTGTGCATTGCATTTATTAAATTATATTTTAGTATTTGGTAATTACATAATACACATAGCTGTCAATTGTTTTTTAACCACGCACCCAAGTCCCAGGAATAGCCCTGCAGGGGTCCCAATGTTTACTGATTGGATTATTATTTAAGCGACAGCAAACACTCATACACATTCATATACTCATACACGTTCACAGCATTTATGAGTACTGGTATTACATTACATTTTGTCAGCTGAGCTCAACTCTGAATGAATTGAATGTATTTACATGCATTCAAATATGTGTAGTATCAACACAGTAAGAGGAAAGTAGAGAGAGAGGGGGAAACAGAGATGGAGAGTTAATAAGTTAATTTAATTTTTGTTGTAATTGTCAACGCACTTTTATTGTTTGACACTTATTGTATTCCCACTCGCAATTTATGCAAATTTAATTGGTTACAATTGCAAAATTTCGTTTCGTGTGAATTACGCGAAGGCAATGTTGCTAATCTATGACTATATGGTTAGTTAGTAAGTATAATATGATGTTTAAAAAAGTTTACATTTATTATGTGCAATTTACTATATATTTTAAATATAAAATAACACTTAAATTTATATAATTTATGGGGTAAATAATTTTGAAAAGGTGATTAAGTTTTACTTCAACTTTAACAAATGTCTATGAATTAACATAGAATTTTGTTACATATTTTTAATTTCTACAAAAAATATAATATGATATTAGCTTGTATTTAATCGTTTAATATTTATTTTATTAATTTTTTATTTTTACAGAAAACATTTTACGAAATTTTCTGTTTTTAAATCATTTAATATTTATTTTAATTATTTTCCATTTCTACCAGAAACATTTAATGATATTTGGTGTCTTTAAATCATTTTAAATTTATTTTAATAATCTTAAATATCTAAACAAAACGTTTAATAGCTTTTGTTGTCTTTAAATCATTTAAAACAACATTAAGACTAATTTATACTCACGAAAACGAAATCTTTTAAATCGCACCTCTTTAAGCATTTGTAATTTAAGCATAGAAAATAAACAGAAAAAAAGCAAGAAATAAAAAAATACAAAATAAAAAAGAAACGTGAACGTGGAAAGGTAAACCAATATAATTATTGGCAATTAATGCTGGCGACGTTCTCTAAATGTGCTGCAAGCGAGGCAAGGACTCGCAGCACTAGGATGACTTGGGACAGGAAACCGGGAGGAAGAGGAGAAGCTGCCTAAGTGCGGGTTGTGCCACGTCTATGGCGTCGTGGGCCGCGACGTGCCCCGGCCAGAGAGCTTCAATTAAATTTTATTTGCATAGGAAATTAACATAATTGTAGTGCAAAATAACAACCCGAGCAAAGAAAACAACAAAAAAAAAACAAAAAAAAAAACAAAAACAAAAACAGGAGCAAAGAAATAAAGGCAATAAAAATAAGCAGTGAACGTGACCATAGTGTAAAGAAAAAGTGTTAAAAATATTGTGCTTGAAATAAGTGTAAATCGAAATGTGTTGGCCTGGCCAATGTGGTAATTAAATGAGTTTTTATGCTCGCCCAAGCAGCGGAAATCGAATTTAATGAATGTTTATAATGTGATTAAACTGTGAGATAAAGCACGTTTAAATAAACTATGTAGAACTTGAGATGGCTAAAAAAATAAACATCTATGAATTGATTATTTGTTCATCGATCATGAATCTCAACCTTTCGATTACTTACATTACATTACCGAAATTTTTAGGAAAATAATCGATTATCGATGATTGTGTAACATATGATTAATTGTGCCATCGCTATGTAGAATTCTGTATAAATCGATTATTTAATCATCGATCACTAATCTCAACCTTTCGGTTACTTATATTACGCTTTTCATTACACTTTTTTTTCGATTCGATTAAATTGAAATTTGTAGGAAAATAATCGATTATTGTGCATCATATGATAAATCATCATATAGAACTCTGTACATGTATATATTTTAGATAACATTCTCTCTCTTTCTTTCTCTTTCCGAATGCTGTCAAGTTGAAGCCTCAAGTAAGCAATGCAATTTGCCATATGGCAGGACATTAATTAAGCACCTGATAAATTTCATTGCCGCGTGCTAAAACTGCATTATAAAATTGACATTTATTGGCACCGACGCTCAACTAAAATGCTTAAGCAGCTCCTGGCACAGGTCAGCACAAAAATTCATTAAAAGCCAGCAGCACCAGTAGCACCAGGAATAGGAGGAGGACTCTGCTCTACAGCCAGGTCAAGGCGGCAGGAGAGGAGGAGCAGCAGCAAGTTAATGTCGTTGAACAGCAAATCGAACTAAATTTATGACACACACTCACACTCACACTGAACGAGAGCAAATAAAATTGCAAAAAAAAAAACAAGGAAAAGTGTGCATAAAAAATAGAGACAGAGAGAGAGAGGGAGAAAGAATGAAAGAAAGAGAGATAGGGAGCTGTGGGTAAATGTCCTTTATGCAAACAGGCGCCGACTGCGATGCTGACAGTCACTATATGCCACACATAGTTGCTGAACATGAGATGTGGGCGGGTGTGGGCGTGGCAAGGGGAGACTGGCCTGATGCACTGATGTGCAATGAATTAACTTTTCAACATATTTACACACGCTCAATTGAATGGAAAGACACTACCTGGCCAGCAAACTAATGAAAGGAAGGAGGATGAAGGGGGATTCATTGGGCCTCGCGGCAGCAAAGTTGCATAACAAAGCATAGCTTATAATGAGGCGCTGACGTTGTTGCCATTGTTGCAGCAGTCGCAAATGAGCGGAAATTAAAAACTGATTTAATACGAAGGCTGAGCAGATTGCAAAGGTTTGCATAGTTTGTGTGCTACTTAGAGTATAACAGTTCGTTGAATTCAGTTAAATTAAGCCTTGATGGTATTAAAATTTTGCAATTAAAATAAATATAAATGTACTAAAAATGTATAAATATTGTTGAGCCTTGAAAAATTATAAATTAATTGGCAAATTAAACAAATATAAACACAATCTTAGAAAAATTTGCTCGTTTTTGTCTATTTTTATTAATGTTCTTATTATCATTAAAAATTCGCTTTTTATAAATTAACTAACTTTAAAAAATGCTCTTTCTAATACATTTTTTTATCTATTATTATCTAAAAATATATAATAAAAATTCGATTGTTTGTCTTTACATATGATTGTTGCTACAGTTGCGCCTGTAGGTATGCAATAAAATTTTTACCAAAGGTAGCACTCGAAATTTATAGCCACACCAAGCCCTAAAAGGTAACAAACATCAACAGCAGCAGCAGCACACACACCTCACACAATACACACACACACACACACACACATACACAAGTGTACACATACACATTCGTATATACACATACATAAGCCTCTGACATGGAACTCATTCTCCAATTGCTTATATCAAGCGTCCACTTGAAGCCAACGTACGCTGAATGTCCAGCAACTTTTACTTTTTCTTTTTTGTTTTCCTCGCTGCGCCGTCAAATGAAAATAAGTCAAAAAATAGAAAATGAATTGAATTATTGCAGAGTCACAAGCAGCCAAAGAGACACACAGAGGGAGAGAGAGAGAGAGAGAGGGAGTAAGGGAGAGAATAGGTCTGGGTGTACAGGGTGTAGGATGCTGGGCACTTGACAGCCCCAGTGATAAGCAAAAGCCCCGTCGCGAAATGGAAATGCGTTGACGCCTACTGCGACGTCGACGGCGACTGCGGCTGCGACTGCGGCTGCGACTGCGACTGCGACTATGCTGAAAACAGCGGCAGTTGCTGCTCTTCTTATTATGCTCCCGGCACTTTTTCTCGCTCTCATTCTCTTTCTCTCTCTCTCTTCTCTCTCTGTCACTCTGTGTGTTTTGCGCTGAGCTTGTTGTGTTACTTGTTTTGTATACCCTGTGCGCAATAATGTAAGGTGTTTCGTTGCATACAGAAGGCTAGGAATGGCACAATTAATCATATGATGCACATTAATCGATTATTATTTTCCGATTTAATCGAATCGAAAAAAGTGTAACGTAATGTGTGATGTAAGTAATCGCAAGGTTTAAATTTATTATATAATTAAAAAATTGATTAATCGATAATCGATAAACACGAATTATCATGTTTACAGGGTATCTTGTAGTCATGCAAGCTGTTTTAGTTATGCATGTTTTGTTTTGTTCGTTTTATGCTTTTGAGCGCGAAATTATAATTCACACATGTGACCAGAACGTAAAAGGGGCTGCCAAAAGGGGGAGTGGGCCATGGTCCAAGGGGTGTCTGAGTGCTGCGATGCTGCCTGAGTGTAGGGGGCTGAGGCGAGCTGGGGAGGGGGTTGAAATGGGGTGTCAGTGCTTGGTCATTTGCAGGGTGTGCGTTCGACGCCTGTTAAAAAATGCAATTGCCAAAAAGTAGCCAGCAAAAAGAAAGCCCCCCAAAAAAAAGAGAAGAAATAAAGAAAACGTGGAAGCAGCAAAAACAAGAACAACAACAAAAAGAAAAACAACAACAATAATTACAACAACATCGACTGCGTTTGCTTGTTTGCTTTAATTGCAAATGGCATTTTTTGGGGTGCTCGCTTTACAAGCTGGCCAACAAGCAGCAACCGGGGACACTGTGCAGGCCAGAGAGGGGGTAGTAGAAACAGCCCCCAAACCCAACCAACCAACCAATCCCCCATTCCATGCCATTCGCTTGGACATGTGTGCATTTTGGGCAGCAAAAGGTGGCAGAGAATGAAGCTTCGAATGGGTGAAGGGGTAAGCAGAGGCTCATAAATTGTCGAAAAATATTTGACTTGTTCTATTTTTGGTCGCCAGCGCCATATGCAATATGCTCAGCTCCAAGCTACCAGTTCCATAAAAAAAACCCACTCTCTTACTCTCACTCACTCACTCTCTCTCTCTCTCTGTCTCTCCCTCTCTCTCTCTTTGCCACTGTTCCAGTGTATATCGTTCCACTCATTCCACTCATTCCACTATTATAC